>JBBGZY010001201.1:617500-840000 GCA_037952925.1 Lithobates clamitans
TTTGTGGTAACTTTACAAACATTAAAAAAAATACAATAAAAACATAAAAATAAAAATGGTTTCTTTGTGGTAACTTTACAAACACCAAAAAAAATTTAAAAAAACATATATAAAAATGGGTTCCCTGTGGTAACTTTACAAAAAAATTTATAGATAAACAGAAAAAAAGTTCCACAACAATCATAAAATAAATATCTGGATAAAAATTACAAGAAAAGATGACTCCACCAAAAAAAAAAAAAAAGTTTAAAAAGTATTATTAGTATGGAAACATTGTTTTTAAAAAGCATACCATGTCATTCATGAGATCAAAGAGAAAAAGAATCCAGAAATCTGTTTGGGAGAACTCTGTTTGAATATGAACAGCAAAACATCTTCCTTCTTTATAGCATTCGTAAAGAAGACATTAAATGCGCTGCATTCAACGATCACAGATTTTGCAGTGTGAGGAATGTGCTACCTACAATACGAACACTAGTTTTACTAGACCGAGTGCTTCCGTTTAGTTTTTGCTTATGAGTAGGGATGAGCCGAACACCCCCCGGTTCGGTTCGCACCAGAACCCGCGAACGGACCTAAAGTTTGCACGAACGTTAGAACCCCATTGACGTCTATGGGACTCGAACGTTCGAAATCAAAAGTGCTCATTTTAAAGGCTAATTTGCATGGTATTGTCCTAAAAAGGGTTTGGGGACCCGGGTCCTACCCCAGGGGACATGTATCAATGCAAAAAAAACTTTTAAAAACGGCCGTTTTTTCGGGAGCAGTGATTTTAATGATGCTTAAAGTAAAAAAAAAAAAAAGTGAAATATTCCTTTAAATATCGTACCTGGGGGGTGTCTATAGTATGCCTGTAAAGTGACGCGTGTTTCCCGTGCTTAGAACAGTTCCTGCACCAAATGTCATTTTTAAAGGAAAAAATCTCATTTAAAACTGCTTGCGGGTTTAATGTCATGTCGGGTCCTGGCAATATGGATGAAAATCAGTGAGACAAACGGCATGGGTACCCCCCAGTCCATTACCAGGCCCTTTGGGTCTTGTATGGATATTAAGGGGAACCCCGCACCCAAATTAAAATAAGGAAAGGTGTGGGGCCACCAGGCCCTATATACTCTGAACAGCAGTATACAGGCGGTGCAAACAAGACAGGGACTGTAGGTTTGTTGTTAAGTAGAATCTGTTTGTAATTTTGAACATTTTTAACGTGTTTAGCTCCAGCCAAAAAATCTTTTCTAAGCTTTTTGGAAAACATAGGGAAGGGTTATCACCCCTGTGACATTTGTTTTGCTGTCTTTCCTCCTCTTCAGAAGATTTCACCTCACTTTTTTGTCCCAATGAAAAATGTTTTTTGAAAATTTGGGTTTTTTTGTGGAACAAGGATTGGAAAGCATCAGTGGAAAGGAGAAATTGTTTTCCCATATTAACTCTTACAGGAGAGAATTTCCCTTCCTAGGGGTAGATTTCATCTCACTTCCTGTTGTCTCCTTCCGTTTGCAAGTAGGAGTTGTTTGTAAGTTAGATGTTTGAAAGTAGGGTCCTGCCCTATATACTCAGCAGAAATTTGGGCCTTAGGTGTTGCTGTGGCCCCAACACTGTAAGCCCTCACAGGGCCCTGCTGTGAAATATTAGATCAAGAATTGTAATTACATGCCCCTGTTGAACAGGAGCTGAAAAATTAGGCCTTAGGCACTGGTGCTGGTGCCACAACACTGCAACCCCTCACAGACACTCTAGTTGGAATGCAGGAACGAGCCCTGCTGCAAAGTATTGCTTCAAAAATTGTAATTACATGCCCCTGTTAGACAGGGGCAGAAAAATTGGGCCTTAGGCACTGGTGCTGGTGCCACAACACTGCAACCCCTCACAGACACTCTAGTTGGAACGCAGGAACGAGCCCTGCTGCAAAGTATTGCATCAAAAATTGTAATTACATGCCCCTGTTAGACAGGGGCAGAAAAATTGGGCCTTAGGCACTGGTGCTGGTGCCACAACACTGCAACCCCTCACAGACACTCTAGTTGGAATGCAGGAACGAGCCCTGCTGCAAAGTATTACATCAAAAATTGTAATTACACGCCCCTGTTAGACAGGGGCAGAAAAATTGGGCCTTAGGCACTGGTGCTGGTGCCACAACACTGCAACCCCTCACAGACACTCTAGTTGGAATGCAGGAACGAGCCCTGCTGCAAAGTATTACATCAAAAATTGTAATTACACGCCCCTGTTAGACAGGGGCAGAAAAATTGGGCCTTAGGCACTGGTGCTGGTGCCACAACACTGCAACCCCTCACAGACACTCTAGTTGGAACGCAGGAACGAGCCCTGCTGCAAAGTATTGCATCAAAAATTGTAATTACACGCCCCTGTTAGACAAGGGCAGAAAAATTGGGCCTTAGGCACTGGTGCTGGTGCCACAACACTGCAACCCCTCACAGACACTCTAGTTGGAATGCAGGAACGAGCCCTGCTGCAAAGTATTACATCAAAAATTGTAATTACACGCCCCTGTTAAACAGGGGCTGAAAAATTGTGCCTTAGGCACTGGTGGTGGCGCCCAGAACCAAAAATGTTCTTACAAGCTATCAGCGTGATGATTGAGGAGGAAGAGGATAATTACTCAGGGATAGTCACTCAGCATCAGCATAGGCAGTCTTTGAAGGGATCTGAGATTTCAAAAAAAATTATTCGGTTACATCAGCATCAGGTGCTTGGTAGCTGGTGGTGATCCAAGACTGATTCATTTTTATGAAGGTCAGCCGATCGACCGAGTCGGTGGACAGACGCACCCTGTGATCGGTTACCACGCCTCCAGCAGCACTGAATGTGCGTTCCGAAAGAACGCTGGATGCAGGACAGGAAAGTAGCTCAATTGCATACTGTGCAAGCTCTGGCCAGTGATCCATCCTCAAGACCCAGTAACCCAGAGGATTTTCGGTGGGAAAGGTGTCCAAGTCTGATCTTGCCCCTAGGTATTCCTGCACCATGTAAAACAGACGCTGGCGATGGTTGCTGGAACCGATCATACCTTGGGGCTGCGGACCAAAAAATTGTCTGAACGCATCGGTCAGACGGCCACCTTCTCCACCGCTCCTTCTTTGACTGACCGAAGCCTCAGCAACACGTTGTCCAGAAACAGGAGTTTGTAACCTCCCAGTCTCTGGGAACGCGTTGCACAGACCTTTCTGCAAGGCCTCCCGAAGATGTTTCATCCTCTGCTCCCTCTGCGATGGCAAGATAAGGTCCGCAACCTTACCCTTGTAACGTGGATCAAGGAGGGTTGCCAGCCAGTATTGGTCCTTCTCCTTGATACCACGAATACGAGGATCCTTACGCAGGCTTTGCAGGATCAGGGAGGCCATGCAGCGTAGGTTTGCTGAGGCATTCGGTCCGGAGTCCTCTGGGTCACTAAGGACAACAACGTCCGCAGCCACCTCCTCCCAGCCACGTACAAGTCCATGTGTTCCTTGGGACTGATCACTTAAAGACTGCTGCTGATGCTGAGTGCCAGGCTCCACCTCCATACTGACACAATCTTCCTCCTCCTCCTCCTCCTCCTCGTCCTCTTCCTGTGTGATCGGCGGGCACGCAGGAACACTGTCTGGATAAAGGGTGCCTTGAGAGCTAAGGAAGTCCTCCTCTTCCTGCCTCTGTTCTGCCTCAAGTGCCCTGTCCATTATTCCACGCAGCGTGTGCTCCAACAGGTGGACAAGGGGGACAGTGTCACTGATGCATGCACTGTCAGTGCTCACCATCCTCGTGGCCTCCTCGAATGGTGACAGGACAGTGCATGCATCCCTGATCATGGCCCACTGGCGTGGGGAAAAAAAACCAAGCTCCCCTGACCCTGTCCTGGTGCCATAGTCGCACAGGTACTCATTGATGGCCCTCTGCTGCGTGTGCAGCCGCTGCAGCATGGCCAACGTTGAGTTCCACCTGGTGGGCATGTCACAGATTAGGCGGTTCTTGGGCAGGTTAAACTCCTTTTGGAGGTCCGTCAGCCGAGCACTGGCATTATATGACCGGCGGAAATGCACACAGACTTTCCTGGCCTGCCTCAGGACATCCTGTAAGCCCGGGTACCTGCCCAAGAACCGCTGCACCACCAAGTTAAGGACGTGAGCCAAACAGGGCACATGGGTCATTTGTCCCTGTCGGAGGGCAGAGAGGAGGTTGGTGCCATTGTCGCAAACCACCATTCCTGCCTTAAGTTGGCGTGGCGTCAACCACCTCTGAACCTGCCCCTGCAGAGCTGACAGAACCTCTGCCCCAGTGTGGCTCCTGTTCCCCAAGCACACCAGCTCAAGCACCGCATGGCATCTTTTGGCCTGCGTACTTGCGTAGCCCCTTGAACGCCTACGGAGCACCGCTGGTTCCGAGGAAGAGGCCATGGAGGAAGAAGAAGAGGAGGGGGTGGAGGAGAGAGGTGTGTCACAATCAGCATTTTGGAGGCGTGGTGGCGGAACAACCTCCAACACTACTGCACCTTGTCCTGCATCCTTCCCAGCTGCCAGCAGAGTCACCCAATGCGCCGTGAAACTTAGGTAACGTCCCTGTCCATGCCTGCTGGACCATGAGTCAGCGGTAATATGCACCTTACCGCTGACCGCCCTGTCCAGCGAGGCATGGACATTGCCTTCCACATGCCGGTAGAGAGCCGGAATCGCCTTCCGTGAGAAAAAGTGGCGTTTGGGTACCTGCCACTGAGGAACCGCACATTCCACAAACTCACGGAAGGGGGCAGAGTCTACCAACTGAAAAGGCAGCAGTTGAAGTGCTAGCAATTTTGCCAAGCTAGCATCAACCGCTGGGCATGTGGATGGCTGGGAGCAAACTTCTTTCGGCGGTGCAGCAGCTGGGGCAGGGAAATTTGCCTGGTACAATCTGACGTCGGTGTACCAAAAGCAGATTGCCCACAAGTACTTGGCTGTGACACACCTAATTCTACACCTTCATTCCTCTCACTGCAGGTCTCAGAGAGGACTGAAGGTCTAGTGGGGTTGGAAATCTCAGCTGATGAGGAGCAAGGAGAGATCCTCTTTGTTCTTTGGTGTGGGTCTTTTAGATACGCTTGCCAACGAACTGCATGGCAGGTCAACATATGTCTGGTCAAGCATGTGGTACCCAAGCGGGAGATGTTTTGGCCACGCGAGATACGCTTGAGACATATGTTGCAAATAGCAGCGGTGCGATCTGATGCACTCGTCTCAAAAAAGGCCCACACCAAAGAACTTTTTGAATAACGCGCAGAGACTGCAGCGCCCTGCACATGTGGAGCTTTGGGGTGTGATGCAGTCAATGTGCTGCCCTTAGGCTGGCCCCTGGAGGGCATCCTGCCTCGTTGGTGATGTGCCGCCTCCTCCTCCTCCTCCTCCTCTCTCCTATCAGGCACCCACGTTGAGTCAGTGACCTCATCATCCCCTCCCTCCTCATCACTGGAGCAAACCTGGCAGTATGCTGCAGCAGGGGGAGCATGACTGCCAGATTGCTGTCCTTCTTGGGCACCCCCTCTGTCCGTGCTCATGTTACTGCCTTCATCGAGCTCAGTATCATCATCAGAGCCTTCCAAACGCTGGGCATCCTCCTGGAGCATGTACCCAACACTGTGGTCAAACAGTTCGAGGGAATCCTCATGAGGACATGGTGGAGCTAGGGAAGGAGTCACTGATGACATTGAGCTGAGGGAAGAGGCCGCTGCTTTGCCAGACAAAGCACCCTGGGCATAGGTGAGAGAGGATGAGGAGGATGAGGACGGCTTGGTCATCCACTCGACCAAGTCTTCCGCATGTTGCGGCTCAACACGGCCAGCTGCCGAAAAAAAGGCCAAGCGTGTCCCATGGCCACGTGCTGATGAGGATGCACCGTCTCCACGACCAGCACTAGACACAGAGCCTGCTTGCCCTCTCTTATTGGCTTGTGACTGTCTGCCTCTCCTTCTTGGCCTTCCAGACATACTAATGGCCTGTAGCTGCACTAAGCTGGGATAGAACACCTGTAATTTTCTTCAGGTAGCTTTATATACTGTAACCAGACAAGCCTGCCTGTCAGTAGGAAGATAACAGGAACGGATCTAGCTGAACACTGTGAGCAGGACGCACTGTACTAAATGTAAATAGTCTAGCTGCCTGACCGTGGTACTAATAGGATCAAATAGAACACCTGTAATTTTCTTCAGGTAGCTTTATATACTGTAACCAGACAAGCCTGCCTGTCAGTAGGAAGATAACAGGAACGGATCTAGCTGAACACTGTGAGCAGGACGCACTGCACTAAATGTAAATAGTCTAGAAGATAACAGGAACGGATCTAGCTGAACACTGTGAGCAGGACGCACTGCACTAAATGTAAATAGTCTAGAAGATAACAGGAACGGATCTAGCTGAACACTGTGAGCAGGACGCACTGCACTAAATGTAAATAGTCTAGAAGATAACAGGAACGGATCTAGCTGAACACTGTGAGCAGGACGCACTGCACTAAATGTAAATAGCAGGAACGGATCTAGCTGAACACTGTGAGCAGGACGCACTGCACTAAATGTAAATAGCAGGAACGGATCTAGCTGAACACTGTGAGCAGGACGCACTGCACTAAATGTAAATAGCAGGAACGGATCTAGCTGAACACTGTGAGCAGGACGCACTGCACTAAATGTAAATAGCAGGAACGGATCTAGCTGAACACTGTGAGCAGGACGCACTGCACTAAATGTAAATAGTCTAGAAGATAACAGGAACGGATCTAGCTGAACACTGTGAGCAGGACGCACTGCACTAAATGTAAATAACAGGAACGGATCTAGCTGAACACTGTGAGCAGGACGCACTGCACTAAATGTAAATAGTCTAGAAGATAACAGGAACGGATCTAGCTGAACACTGTGAGCAGGACGCACTGCACTAAATGTAAATAGTCTAGATAGAAGATAACAGGAACGGATCTAGCTAAACTGAATACAGTGTATATATATATATATATATGCAACACCTGGGATGCATATATATACACAATACACTGTAAGTGCAGCTAACTGACTGACTGTTCTGCCTAATCTATCTAACTCAAATCAAATGTCACTGTCTGTCTCTCTCTCTATCTCTCAGCACACCAGAACACACACTACACAGGGCCGCCGTGCAGGCGGCCTTATATAGTGTGGGGCATGTTCTAAACCCCCTGAGCCATAATTGGCCAAAGCCACCCTGGCTTTGGCCAATTACAGCTCTCTCTACTGACGGCGCTGTGATTGGCCAAGCATGCGGGTCATAGTGCATGCTTGGCCAATCATCAGCCAGCAATGCACTGCGATAACGCAGTGAATTATGGGCCGTGACGCGCCACACGAATTTGGCGCGAACGGCCCATATCGTTCGCAATTCGACGGACGGTCGAACAGCCGATGTTCGAGTCGAACATGGGTTCGACTCGAACACGAAGCTCATCCCTAATTTCAGCTGAAACAAATCGGCTTCTGTACGATTCTGCACGAACTCCTGCACACACATACACATAAAGATCTTGCTCATTAGGACTACAATTGTCTATAGAGAGTGAAAAAGGGCATATTTCAGCTACCATATACATATTGGCTGAATGAAAGACCATCTGAAAAGCCTATAGAGATTAATATGTAGTTCTAAGTCTAAACCATCAATCAAGGGAATGCTCGCTAAAAATTTTTTTTTTTTTTTTTTTTTTTTTGTCAAATTTGGTAATAAATTTCCAGGAGGAAGGATAAGAAGTTTAATGAAACGTGAAAAAGAACCAAACTTGATGGCAGATTCCCGAAGTGAAAGATGGCAGGGAAAGTAAAGGGGGGGGGGAACTCTCACAGATTAATTAATGTAATCAAAAATTTAATCTGTTTCCATTAACATTATAAATGAAATATGAGTAGCTTTATTTTTGTTTGTTAATTTAGTTTATATTGATGTTTTTGTTAATATTTATTAAACCTTCTTGTCGCTATGTCAAACCATAGTGAAATTTATTAGGTTCGACATGAAATTGGCTACTCTAACCAGCAGTTGAACCGCATTAATATTCATATTAGTCAAAAGGAATGTAATTTAAAATATTTAGAGTGTTGAAGCGTGTTCAAATAAACATGAAGTCAGTCATACTATTCAGCGGTGGAACTACAAACATCCCCATGTTAGTCAAAAGGAAGTGAGACCACTTCCCCTTGAACATAATAGTAAAATTTAAAAAATAAAAATAGGGAGGATGTCATAACCTCGACCTATTAGGGGTTTGAATGGCAAGCAATAAAGTGGAAACACATAGAGAGACACAACTAGAATAATCCGGTATATGTGTCTCTATAGCCATAAATGCAATGGTCTATGGAGACATGAAAGGAAAAATAGAGAAGTGGAGTCATATGTAAACATCATCAGAAGATGTTTGACTCTGTGGAAACAAGGATCGGAACTATGAAATCGTCGTGTATATAAGCACTGTTGTTGGTAAAACTTAATAGATGTTTTAACTCATGATATGCCGCTGCATATACAGATAAGTCTATGGAGATAGAGGCAAAGTAAAATCAAATCGCAACAAATCTATGTGCACAAATATAATAAAGTAGTTGCAACCAACGTTGACTATAGTTTCTTGTAAATGTGTTATTTCATTTCGCTATGTCACTGAGACTATATTTTTTATTATTGTTTACTGATGTAATATGCGCCAAATATTTAATATAACTGTATACAGACATATTTATATATGCTACCTCCACACAGATAATGATTTATTATGATTGTAATCATGTATATATAGTCTCGTATATGTTCCTATTGTGATCATATTAATGACCACAGGTGAAAGAAATATATAGTAACATCTATTATGTATAATATTTATCATTGTTTTATCTGTGTGGGGGGCACTTTTGAACTAAAAAAGTATACATACATATATATATATATATACATATACACACACATATATATACACATATAT
This sequence comes from Lithobates clamitans, assembly GCA_037952925.1. Lineage (NCBI taxonomy): Eukaryota > Metazoa > Chordata > Amphibia > Anura > Ranidae > Lithobates > Lithobates clamitans. Next base: position 626,465 of record JBBGZY010001201.1, read on the forward strand.
ATACACATACATACACATATACATAAGGTAGGGCTAGATGATCAAAACCACTTGTAAACAGCTTGTATATCAGTCATAATAATAGGAAACGTCCCATTCGAAGTTTAAGCCGAAGGGAATTCTGGTGTTTAAAGAAAAAATCCAAAAAATTCCCCACAGCTGAATCTCAGCTGCTTCATGTGTTTGCATTGATTACTTGGTCACGTGATCAATAATAGTTAGTATATATGTGGTCTGATTTTCTATCATTAGCTATGAGTAAGCACTTGGACAAGTGTGAAACGCGTTAGCCTATGATCTGTACACTCTGTCTATGATGTCCTGTATCTGATGTGTTCCTGATTTTAAAATAAAGAAACTTGGATTATTACTTCCTGGAGTGCGGCTGTCCAGATCTTCTCGTTTGCATATAGTCTCTACTAGCATGAGCCAGCACCTGGAACCTCTCATCTCTGGAGAGCAAGATCAGCTTTACACCTGGTGAGACCTAAACTAGTGCGGGGATAACTTTTGTATTGCAACTGCATTCAGGATATTGTTCTGCCTTAATTTTTTCCAGAGGAATAATGTGGGTATAAATAAGTGCAGCGCTAATTATGTAAAACAGGTGAGGGTGTGTGTGTATATATATATATATAATCTCACAATGCATAAACACCTCCTAGATGTTAATAACTCAAAACAATTGTGTTAAATCCACCACATGTGAATATAATGAATTTCACTGTGTTAGTGTAGTAAATAAACAGTCCAAAGCATAAATGCACAACTAAAAAAGTCCAAATATATATGTGAGCCAGTAAATGTATGTAGAAATCCAACCACAGGTGTGACCCTTAAGATGAGAAGATAGCCAGAAACACCACCACCATAGATAGAAGGAGGCTTACCAGATCGTGATGACTTGGAGAGGCATATACCACCCAAGTCCTAAAGGCTTGTTAGGTTTAGTAAACCCAATGGATGCAGCTGGTCCTGGATCCACAACGGTTGATCAGCATCAAAGGTCAAAACATCAATGGAATATGGAAAATGGACCCCAAAACTTCATGTAGAGGACAGAGGCTTGGTACGACGTAACATGCGTAATACAATGAAAAAAAGCTTGCATAGCGTGATACCGTTTTTAAAAGTAGTATTTAATATAATTACTTCCTGGAGTGCGGCTGTCCAGATCTTCTCGTTTGCATATAGAACAATATCCTGGTTTAAATGAAAATCTGACACTACCTTCGGTAGGAAATTAGGATGAGGACGCAATACAACCTTATTTTTATGAATAATCAAATATGACTCTTTACAAAAAAGAGCAGCCAACTCTGATACTCTTTTTGCAGAAGATATGGCAACCAGAAAAACTCATTTGCTTGTCAAAAGGATCAATGGAATATCTCGTATTGGCTCAAAAGGCTGTTTCTGTAATGCTGACAGGACTAAATTCAAGTCCCAAGGGTTCAGAGGAGACCTAACCAAAGGATTAATGGCCTTTGATAGTACTCAAAGCCAGCTTCATTTCTAATCCCATCTGTAGAAATTCAAGAATCCTACCTATGACATATTTCCTGGGGTGCCAACCCCTGGATTCACACCAGGAGACTTATGCCATCCAGACTCTATAATATATGACTCTAGAGGCCGGCTTCCTAGCATTAACCAAAGTAGAAACTACTGAACCTGACAGCCCACGGTCTTTCAAAATGTGGGTCTCAATAGCCAAACCATTAAATTTAGCTTTTGTAAGGTAGGATGGAATACCGGACCTTGCGAGAGAAGGTCTTACCGCGGTGGTAGGGTCCACGGGTCCCCTACCGCCATATTTATGATCTCTGCATACCAAGATCTCCTGGGCCACAAGAATCATTGCCTTCCCTTCCTGCTTGATCCTGTGAAGAAGGCGCGGAAGCAGCAGAACAGGAGTGAAAACTGATCCCACGGAAAAACTAAGACATCTGATCCGCATGCCAGAGGATCCTTTGTCCTTGACACAAAGTTGTCAATCTTTCTGTTGAACCTGGACGCAAACAGATCCACGTCCGGAATTCCCCATCTTTGACATATTTACAGAAAGATGTCGGGGTGAAGAAACCATTCTTCGGGAACAACTGTTGGCAACTCAAGTAGCCCGCCTGCTAATTCTTTATTCCCAGAATGAAGACTGCCGATAGGCAAGGAATGTTGTCTTCTGAACAGGATAGGACATGATTCACCTCTCTCTGAGCCGCACAACTCCTCGTGCCCCCTTGGTGATTAATATAGGCCACTGTTGTGGCATTGTCAGATTGGATCCTGACCGGACAATTCTGTAATCTGAGCCTCCAGGGCCAGGCGTGCTGCCCGAATCTCTAGAATATTGATGGGCAAGGTCATTTCTGTTTTGGACCATTTTCCTTGGACAGATGCTTCTTCCAGGACTGCTTCCCAGCCCAGAAGGATGGCATCTGTTGTCACCACCTTCCAGGTAACTGGTAGGAAGGACTTTCCTTTCTGAAGATTCTTGGATAGCAACCACTAACTGAGGCTTTGACGCACTTTGGGGATAAACGCACTGGGAAGTCTAGAGCTTGGATCTTTTTGTTCCAAGTTGACAGGAAACTGTTTTGCAGCAGTCTCGAATGAAACTGTGCATAAGGAATGGTCTCAAATGAAGCTACCATCTTTCCCAACAATCTCATGCAAAGTCGAATAGAAGGATTCTTCTTTGCTTTGACCACCTAAATCAGTTCCCTTATGGAACTGATCTTTGCCTGGGGTAAGAACACCCTCTTCTGAGCTGTATCTATGATCAGGCCCAAATACTGCAATCTCCTTGATGGTTTCAAGGAGGATTTCTCTTGGTTGAGAATCCAACATAGGTATTCCAGGTAGCTGACTTTGGTGACCAAACTCTGGTTTAGGCGGGCTACTGACTGATCTATCAAGAGTAGATCATCTAAATAAGCCAGAATCGTTATCCCCTGAGCCCTTAATCTGACTAAAGGGGGGGCCAGAACCTTTGTAAACACTTGTGGTGCAGTAGCTAGACCTGAAAGGCAGAGCTACAAACTGAAAATGAAGATTTTCTATCTCGAAGCGTAGATATTTCTGGTGAGCGGGGAAAATAGGTACATGTAGATAAGCATCCTTGATGTCGATTGATGCTAGCCGTTCTCCACCTTGTAGAATGGAGACCACTGATCAGATTGACTCCATGCAAAAAGAGTGTATATTCAAAAACCGATTTAGATTTTTAAGATCTAAAATAGGTCTGACATCCCTGTTTGGTTTTGGTACCGTGAAAAAACTAACCATCACTCTTCCATGGGGACCACTGATCTCACTTTTTTGAGACAAGAGATGATCCAAAGCCAGAAAGAGAGACTTCTTTTTTCCTGGGCCTCTGGGAACATTTGATCTATGAAAACTAGAAGACAGGAACTCTAGTCTGTAACCTAGAAATTTTGAGGAAGCTACCCATTTTTCTCGACACTGTTCCTGCCAGACCCTTGAGAACTGCAAAAGTCTACCCCCCACTCGAGCGAGTGGGGGCGCCCCTTCATAAGGAGGTTTTAGTATTTTGTTTAGCGGGCTTTCTCCCCCAGGGCCTTTTTTCTCTGGGGGTTGACCCTGAGGTTTACATCTTGAACTTGACGGTGGAGGCCATCGTGACTGCCTGAAGGGGCAGATGCTCCTGGCACTGGAGAAGAAGCTTGTTTAAAAGAAAAACGCTTACACTTCTTCTTAACTGGTAAAAGGGAACTTTTTCCATTAGAAATTCTTTGTATATATTTATCCAGATCGTCTCCAAACAACCGTTCACCATGAAATGGAAAACTAGCCAAGAGCTTTTTGCATGGCGATTCAGCTGACCAATTCTTCAACCATAGAATTCTACGCACATGTACCAGCCCGAACATAAGCCGTGAGGCTTGGAGAATCTTTCATAGCGTCTACTGTAAAACATAACACCTCTGATATCCCGGCCAAATCTTGGGCCTGTTTATCAGAAATAATCTTGAGCACCTCTTTAAACTGGTCTTTTAAGGACTGACATACTCCGATCGCTGCCAGAGCAGGCTGAACCACTGAACCTGCCAAAGAAATATTGTTTTTCAATAAGAATTCCAACTTCTTATCTGTTGGATCCTTCAGCATTTGAGCATTGTCTACAGGACAAGTCAAGCTCTTGTTCACAGAGGATATAGCAGCGTCAATTGCTGGAATCCCCCATTTCTTAAAAAACTCTTCCTCCATAGGATAAAGTGTTGAAAACTTTTTTGGAGGAAAAAACTGTTTATCTGGGTGCTCCCACTCAGAATACATAAGCTTTTTCAGTAATGAATGGATAGGAAAAGCATGAATAGGTTTGGGAGGCTTTAGCGAACCCAAATAAGAAGTGGGCTCATCGACTGACTCCGCTACTGGCAGCAAAAATGTGGAGCAGACCAGTTCAGTGAGAGATTGTACCAACAACCTTTCCTGTGAACCTGATCCATCCGTATTAGACTCTTCAGTAGAGGAGTCATCAGCCTCTTCCAGGTCCCCTGAGAGAAAAGCGTCATCTCTCGCCCCCTGTTCCTCAGTTTGAGGGTCCTGGGTAATGGAAGGGGACCTATTATGCTTAGTCCCACTCTGGGATGCGATTAAGGCATCAATTTTTTGTTCCAAGCCTAAAATGGTTGAGGAAAAAACCTCTTCAGTAATATATACAGGGGCTGCAGTATTAAAAGCAGCTGCAACACCCGACGTCCCTGATGGCTCACTCTGACCGGCCAAAACACTCTCAGGGGAGGATGTCATTTTTTTAGAGATGGTTTTAGGCTTCCTATTGGCTGTAAAAGTCTTTCTAGAGCCCTTCTTAAGGTGCTTTTACCCCCCCTTCCGACCATAGCCCGATGCACAAAGCAGAGGTACTACCAGAAGGAGCGCATCCACTGCTTGAGCAATAGTCCAGCCCTCTCGCTGCTATTAATGCTCAGCCTGATGCAATAGTAAATGTGTCAAAAGGAATGCCTGTGTCACCAAACTTCTTTAATGCTCCTCTTGCTCTTGTGTCCATCCGCAGCTTGCAGCAGTAACAATGGTTTAAAAATACACTTTCCAACGCTGGACGTTGGAGGACACCAACACCACGCCCCACCCCCCTCCGTCGCCTACGGCCCCCCCCTCCTCTCTTTTTAAAAAAAAGAGCTTTCCCACGCGAGCATGGGCCTCTGATCCTATGGGATCGTACAGTGAGGGGGAAAAATGGCGAAGAGGAAGCCTGGAAGCCACTGAGTAGGGCGGCGTGCCGTTTTTTTTTTCTCCTGGTGCTTCTTCCTCGTGAAGAGGGGGAGAAAACAGTACAGGTGGGGGGCGTCTGGTGTGGAGGAAAACCCGCCCAGACTTACCGGAGGTCTGCTGCTGGCTGGAGGAAAGGAAGCTGCTGCACTGGACACAACGTGAGCTCTTTGAGGAAGCATGAAAAGGTATGTGCTCTATACAGCCCCCAGTGGTGACACATAGGCATGACAACATTTACTAAATTAAAGGAGACATTCATAAGAAAGTTCAAAAATTTCTTAGAAAACTCCACTTACCTTTCCCGCCGCAGGGTTTTCTGTGGTAAAACCAACAGACCCAATCTTCACCCTTCACTGTGGGTTCTGTTAACCACTTGCCGACTGCCTCACGACGATATACGTCGGCAGAATGGCACGGGCAGGCAGAATCACGTACCTGTACTTGATCTGCCTCCCGCGGGCGGGGGGTCCGATCGGACCCCCCCGGTGCCTGGGGCGGTTGGCTTGTGACTGGGAGTGATGAAAGGCGAGGGGGAGACCATCCATTCGTGGCCCCCCTCGCGATCGCTCCCAGCCAATCGGCTTCTTCCTCTGCTGCTTTATGCTAAACAGCAGCAAAGGAAATGATGTAATCTCTCCTCGGCTCGGTATTTTCCGTTCCGGCGCCGAGGAGAGAAGACATCAATGTGAGTGCACAACACACTACACACTCAGTAGAACATGCCAGGCACACAAAACACCCCCGATCACCCCCCAATCACCCCCCGTCACACTGACACCAAGCAGTTTTTTTTTTTCTGATTACTGCATGGTGTCAGTTTGTGACAGTTAGTGCGGTAGGGCAGTTAGTGTTAGCCCCCTTTAGGTCTAGGATACCCCCCTAACCCCCCTAATAAAGTTTTAACCCCTTGATCACCCCCCATCGCCAGTGTCACTATGCGATCATTTTTCTGATCGCTGTATTAGTGTCACTGGTGACGCTAGTTAGGGAGGTAAATATTTAGGTTCGCCGTCAGTGTTTTATAGCGTCAGGGACCCCCATATACTACCTAATAAATGTTTTAACCCCTTGATTGCCCCCTAGTTAACCCTTTCACCAGTGATCACCGTAGAACCGTTACCCAAGTGCAGTATCGATCGATCACTGTCACTTATAAAACACTAAACGCATAACTGCAGCGTTCGCAGAGTCAGGCCTGATCCCTGCGATCGCTAACAGTTTTTTTGGTAGTATTTTGGTGAACTGGCAAGCACCAGCCCCAGGCAGAGTCAGGTTTGCGCCAGTACCGCTAACACGCACGCACCGTACACCTCCCTTAGTGGTATAGTATCTGAACGGATCAATATCTGATCCGATCAGATCTATACTAGCGTCCCCAGCAGTTTAGGGTTCCCAAAAACGCAGTGTTAGCGGGATCAGCCCAGATACCTGCTAGTACCTGCGTTTTTCCCCTCCGCCCAGCCCAGCCCACCCAAGTGCAGTATTGATCGATCACTGACACTTACAAAACACTAAACACATAACTGCAGCATTCGCAGAGTCAGGCCTGATCCCTGCTATCGCTAACAGTTTTTTTTTGGTAGCGTTTTGGTGAACTGGCAAGCACCAGCGGCCTAGTACACCCCGGTCGTAGTCAAACCAGCACTGCAGTAACACTTGGTGACGTGGCGAGTCCCATAAGTGCAGTTCAAGCTGGTGAGGTGGCAAGCACAAGTAGCGTCCCGCTGCCACCAAGAAGAAGACAAACACAGGCCCGTCGTGCCCATAGTGCCCTTTCTGCTGCATTCGCCAATCCTAATTGGGAACCCACCACTTCTGCAGCGCCCGTACTTCCCCCATTCACATCCCCAACCAAATGCAGTCGACTGCATGAGAGGCATTTTTATGTCCTCCCGAGTACCCCTACCCAATGAACCCCCCCCCCCCCAAAAAAAGATGTTCTGTCTGCAGCAAGCGCGGATATTGTCCCTCCTGTCCTGACAATCCTGGTCTTTGCATTGGTGAATGTTTTGAACGCTACCATTCACTAGATGAGTATTAGCGTAGGGTACAGCATTGCACAGACTAGGACACACTTTCACAGGGTCTCCCAAGATGCCATCGCATTTTGAGAGACCTGAACCTGGAATCGGTTACAGTTATAAAAGTTACAGTTACAAAAAAAAAAAAAGTGTAAAAAAAAAAAAAAAAAAAAACACAAAAAAATATATAAAATAAAAAAAATAGTTGTCGTTTTATTGTTCTCTCTCGCTCTATTCTCTCTCTATTGTTCTGCTCTTTTTTTACTGTATTCTATTCTGCAATGTTTTATTGTTATTATGTTTTATCACGTTTGCTTTTCAGGTATGAAATTTTTTATACTTTACCGTTTACTGTGTTTTATTGTTAACCATTTTTTTGTCTTCAGGTACGCAATTCACGACTTTGAGTGGTTATACCAGAATGATGCCTGCAGGTTTAGGTATCATCTTGGTATCATTCTTTTCAGCCAGCGGTCGGTTTTCATGTAAAAGCAATCCTAGCGGCTAATTAGCCTCTAAACTGCTTTTACAAGCAGTGGGAGGGAATGCCCCCCCCCCCCACCGTCTTCCGTGTTTTTCTCTGGCTCTTCTGTCTCAACAGGGAACCTGAGAATGCAGCCGGTGATTCAGCCAGCTGACCATAGAGCTGATCAGAGACCAGAGTGGCTCCAAACATCTCTATGGCCTAAGAAACCGGAAGCTACGAGCATTTCATGACTTTGCCGGATGTAAACAGCGCCATTGGGAAATTGGGAAAGCATTTTATCATATAGAAAATTAGGAGAAACCGCGCTATAAACCAAAATAATCGATTGATATGAAAAGCTGCAATCCCAACAAAAAACATCAATTGTGGATAAACATAGGAAAAAAAGGGGTTGCGCTAATACCTGTGTGCCATAATATAAAATCTACAGTGAAAAGGAATCTATATAATGACTCTAAATAAAACGAGGATAATGTGCAAAACCTTAGATAGTGATCTAAAGAAGTCCCATCGGGTGAAACATCAAATAAAATATCTTAGTGAATCCAGGTCACCAACAAAAAACAACAAAAGTGCAAGTGATGATTGGTGTTAGTCCGTGACAGCAAGGGAGGGTCCACCACCAGAAAATGGAAGGGGTTGCTCCTTACCAGATGGCCATGACCCCCCACCACAGAGGATCACAGCAAGCAGAAATCTTTATAAGCCAGAAGAAAGAGCTGCCAACGATGTCCACCAGAGGTCATCTCATCATCAGCCACACCAACGAACCCATGGCAGGGATACCAAAAAATATAGAAGGAGCTCACATAGTGTAAAACTGGTACATTTATTTAAATAAAAGCAAGTAACAAAATGCACACTTACAAAGCGTGATGCAATAAACAGCCTTAAGTCCTGCTCCGTGGCAACCGGAGCTCGGACAAACCCGTCCTGCTGGAATGCGGTTTGCTTGGGGGTGACGTCAGCGCGTCGTCTGGCTCCACCCTACGCGTTTCGTGACATCATCACGTCTTCCAGGGGCACAGGCGGCGCGCTGCGTCACCTCCCTTAAATATTCCCAGAACTAAACCAAGCCTCGCTATGGATCGCTACACACTGTGGGCGACCCAAACCACCACAGACACTTCCGGCATCCGGATGCGTCCCACAGCGCGAGCGAGGCTGTACAATTCGGGCAGTCTATATGGACCAATGCATGTTCATAGAAGCCTATACACTCGAACAGCAAATCCGGACATGTACACTGTGCCAATGCACATCATACCTGATATATGTATAAAACAAGACATAAAATGAACAGAATAGGGTAAACCATTCTAACATAACTTAACAGTATTAAGTCACTGGTTGGTAACAGGAACTCTAAGTTGAGTGGTTTGAACCAATACAAACATGGGAACCAACAAGATCTATATGACAGATAGAAAAGGACTGTAAAAGGAGGAATTAGGGATATAAATATCCCCATTCCTCTATCTTTACATCTAAACCTAGATTTTGGAAACCGGAAATGCCAAAATTAATGGATAGTGGTCTCTAATCTGCCTCCCCCAAATGGGTACAGCAGCGCCACCTAATGGTTGAGTCCTACACACCCATTGAAAAACAAGCATCATTTTTTTAAAAAACAATCAAAAATTATAATGAAGCCAAATTAATTTATAGACGGTGGATTGGAGCTCTGGAAAAAGGGGTCCCCAAAGGGACCTCTATCCAGTTGCTCCAAAAAGTTGGATACTCATCACCACCTACGACTTCGAAGTTCTAAAAACCGGAAGTGGGGTAATGTGCTGATTGTGGTCTCCAACCAACAATCCCCACCATTATTGAGCAGCGCCATCTAGTGGATGTATCAGAAATTGCTACAAATACCCGTGTTAGGGACTACATCGCCAATATGTCCCCGTTCAAATATAAAGCAACATCAGTTGGATGTTGTGGGGATCACAGAAAATGTAAAAATTAAACAGAAAAACAAAATGCAATAATTAGTGAATCTTTAAAAATAACCTTAAGTCCTCATGCACACGGACGTTTTTACAGCTGCTTTTTTGAGCTTTTTTTGCAGCTTAAAAAGGCCTGTCTATGTTAGTCTATGGCTTCATGCCCACCTAGGCGTTTTTGAGCTGCAAGTGGCATAGGCGTTTTTAAGCTGTAAAAAAAACCCAGGACCAGTGGGTTCTGAAAGACGTTTTTCAAAAACGTCATTCACCAACGTTTTTTAGCGTTTTTATTCCATTGAAAAAAAAAAAATTTGAAAAAAAAAAAAAACGCTCAAAAACGCTAACGCGGAAAAACGCTCAAAAACGCTAAAAACCGCTATTGCAAAAACGCTGAAAAAAGCTGAAAAAAGTTTAAAAAAATCACTGCAAAGATACTGGCGTTTTCATAACGTTTTTTCAACAGCCTGTGTGCATGAGGGCTAATTAATAAAAATTAAAAAATAGTATAAAAATGACTAGTTAAAGCTACCAGTGCCATACATAAAATATACAGCAAATGACTGTGTGCATATAGCGAGCACTCTGGTCCTGTGGATACAGATGTATAAATGCATTAGGGATTATTAATAAACGCATTGACATCTGTATCTACATTTAATCCAAAAGGGGCGTAAGTCCTTAGTCTGTAAATCCAGGACATTTCACATTTGGAGATTTCCCTTACAAGCGAACTCCCCCTCCAATGAGGTCTGTATTTGTCAATCCCAACATACAAAGCATTTTATCACACCGATCTTGGTGTGGTCAGATGCTTTGAGGGCAGAGGAGAGATCTAGGGTCTAATAGACCCCAATTTTTTCAAAAAAGAGTACCTGTCATTACCTATTGCTATCATAGGGGATATTTACATTCCCTGAGATAACAATAAAAATGATTTAAAAAAAAAATGAAAGGAACAGTTTAAAAATAAGATAAAAAAGCAAAAAAATAATAAAGAAAAAAAAAAAGCACCCCTGTCGCCCCTGCTCTCGCGCTAAGGCGAACACAAGCGTCGGTCTGGTGTCAAATGTAAACAGCAATTGCACCATGCATGTGAGGCATCACCGCGAAGGTCAGATCGAGGGCAGTAATTTTAGCAGTAGACCTCCTCTGTAAATCTAAAGTGGTAACCTGTAAAGGCTTTTAAAGGCTTTTAAAAATGTATTTATTTTGTTGCCACTGCACGTTTGTGCGCAATTTTAAAGCATGTCATGTTTGGTATCCATGTACTCAGCCTAAGATCATCTTTTTTATTTCATCAAACATTTGGGCAATATAGTGTGTTTTAGTGCATTAAAATTTAAAAAAGTGTGTTTTTTCCCCAAAAACTGTGGAAAAAAAAATGAAACACCCACCATTTTAATCTGTAGGGCATTTGCTTTAAAAAAATATATAATGTTTGGGGGTTCAAAGTAATTTTCTTGCAAAAAAAAAAAATTTTTTCATGTAAACAAAAAGTGTCAGAAAGGGCTTTGTCTTCAAGTGGTTAGAAGAGTGGGTGATGTGTGACATAAGCTTCTAAATGTTGTGCATAAAATGCCAGGACAGTTCAAAACCCCCCCAAATGACCCCATTTTGGAAAGTAGACACCCCAAGCTATTTGCTGAGAGGCATGTCGAGTCCATGGAATATTTTATATTGTGACACAAGAGAGACAAATTTTTTTTTTTTTTTTTTTGCACAAAGTTGTCAATAAATGATATATTGCTCAAACATGCCATGGGAATATGTAAAATCACACCCCAAAATACATTCTGCTGCTTCTCCTGAGTATGGGGATACCACATGTGTGGGACTTTTTGGGAGCCTAGCCGCGTACGGGACCCAAAAAACCTAGCACCGCCTTCAGGCTTTCTAAGGGCATACATTTTTGATTTCACTCTTCACTGCCTATCACAGTTTCGGAGGCCATGGAATGCCCAGGTGGCACAAACCCCCCCAAATGACCCCATTTTGGAAAGTAGACACCCCAAGCTATTTGCTGAGAGGTATAGTGAGTATTTTGCAGACCTCACTTTTTGTCACAAAGTTTTGAAAATTGAAAAAAGAAAAAAAAAAAATTTTTCTTGTGTTTCTTCATTTTCAAAAACAAATGAGAGCTTCAAAATACTCACCATGCCTCTCAGCAAAAAGCTTGGGGGGTCTACTTTGCAAAATGGGGTCATTTGGGGGGGGGGGGGTTGTGCCACCTGGGCATTCCATGGCCTCCAAAACTGTGATAGGCAGTGAAGAGTGAAATCAAAAATTTACACCCTTAGAAATCCTGAAGGTGGTGATTGGTTTTCGGGGCCCCGTACGCGGCTAGGCTCCCAAAAAGTCCCACACATGTGGTATCCCCATACTCAGGAGAAGCAGCTGAATATATTTTGGGGTGCAATTCCACATATGCCCATAGCCTGTGTGAGCAATATATCACTTAGTGACAACTTTTTGTAATTTTTTTTTTGTCATTATTCAATCACTTGGAACAAAAAAAATAATATTCAATGGGCTCAACATGCCTCTCAGCAATTTCCTTAGGGTGTCTACTTTCCAAAATGGGGTCATTTGGGGGGGGGGGTTGTACCGCCCTGCCATTTTAGCACCTCAAGAAATGACATAGGCAGTCATAAACTAAAAATAGGCAGTCATAAACTGTGTAAATTCCAGAAACTGTACCCTAGTTTGTAGTCGCTATAACTTTTGCGCAAACCAATAAATATATGCTTATTGACATTTTTTTTACCAAAGACATGTGGCCGAATACATTTTGGCCTAAATGTATGACTAAAATTGAGTTTATTGGATCTTTTTAATAACAAAAAGTAGAAAATATCATTTTTTTTCAAAATTTACGGTCTTTTTCCGTTTATAGCGCAAAAAATAAAAACGGCGGAGGTGATCAAATACCATCAAAAGAAAGCTCTATTTGTGGGAAGAAAAGGACGCAAATTTTGTTTGGGTACAGCATTGCATGACCGCGCAATCATCAGTTAAAGCAGCGCAGTGCCAAATTGTAAAAAGTCCTCTGGTCTTTAGGCAGCCAAATGGTCCGGGGCTGAAGTGGTTAAAGTCTGACTTGGTGGGGTTTTTCCTCTTTCAAAACTTCAATTTATGGATATGGCTTAGTGAGTGACTTTAATACTTGTATTGTGTGAGATAGACCATGCCTTGAATCAGCTGGCTACCTGCCCAGGAACTTTTACAGACTGGAGCATGAAACCTCTTATTTTACAAATTATCTATAAAATTTATTGACGGTTGGCAACCTTGCTTCTGTGTGTACACCACAATGTCAAATAAAGGAGCCTTGTCATTTTTTACATTCCTCATTACAACAGGGATGAGCTATATGAAGACTGCATGTTTCTACAGCTTCTGAGTGTGCATAAAAAGTCTGAAGGTTGATGGTTTTACCTTTCATTTACATTTTAAACTGGATAGGTTGTTTTACAAGGTGAGGGTTTACAATCCTTTTAAAGTTATTCTAAGAGCATTTTTTTTTAAATTAAAAAAAAAATTGATTATATTTATCTGGCCAGTGCAATGTTACAAAGTTATTGTACAGAGCTGTTTCTTACCTCTTCTTCTGGAGTCCCCTGCTAGCAATGCCCACTCCTACTCTCCTCCACTCAGCAAGCCCTGTGCTATGAGGGCACCTGTGCAGGGCATGATTCTAAACCAGACTGTGTACGTCCATGGACACACACAGCACAGCTCGGCTAAGCCACCGTTCCCTCTTCACAGAATTTGACTGACAGCAGCCTATGGCTCCTGCTGCCATCAGAGTCTCCTGTGAGAACTGGACAAGGGAGCAGCACTGTTGTAGACAAGACAAGGAGATCTGCTGGATCAGTGAGAGGAGCCAGGTAAGTCTGTAGGGAGGTGAGGGAAACAGTGGGGTGTTTTTACCTCTCCGCAGGTAATGCATTAACCGCTTGCTGACCAGCCGCCGCAGTTGTAGTGCAGAAACATGGCTTGGCTCTGCGAATCGCTGTTATCTTACGTCACTTCCTTTTTTGCCCCCCCAGAGCCCATGCGAGTGCCCAGCGGTCGCTATGACTGCCGGGCTCCCGCGATCGATCCTGACATGATGAGAACCGGGATCTCTGTGTGTAAACACAGAGATCCCGTTTTCTGAGGGGAGAAGAGACAAAGTATGAACACCGATCTATCTCTTCCCCTAGCAAATTCCATCCCCCCTTCAGTTAGAACACACACAGGGAACACAGTTAAACCCCTTGATCGCTCCCTAGTGTTAACCCCTTCACTGCCAGTGAAATTTTACAGTAATCAATGCATTTTTATAGCACTGATCGCTGTATAAATGCCAATGGTCCCAAAATAGCATTAAAAGTGTCCAATGTGTCCGCCATAATGTCACAGTCTTGATAAAAATTGCAGATCGCCGCCATTACTAGTAAAAAAATAAATAATAATAAAAATGCTATAAATCTATATCCTATTTTGTAGACGCTATAACTTTTGCGCAAATCAATCAATATACACATTGCAATTTATATTACCAAAAATATGTAGAAGAATACATATTGGTCTAAACTGAGAAAAAAATTTGCTTTTTAAAAAAAAATGGGGATATTTATTATAAGAAAAAGTACAAAATATTGTGGGTTTTTATCTCAAAATTGTCGCTCTTTTTTTTGTTTATAGCGCAAAAAATAAAAACCACAGAGATGATCAAATACCACCAAAAAACCCCTCAATTTGTGGGAAAAAAAAGGACATCAATTTTGTTTGGGTACAATGTCGCTCAACCGCGCAATTGTCAGTTAAAGCGATGCAGTGCCGAATCGCAAAAAATGGCCCGGTCATTCAGCAGCCAAATCTTCCGGGGCTGAAATGATTAAGGTAAAAAAAAATCAGCCTTTAGATCCATTTTAATAATAATTATTGGGAACACACCCCCCCCTAGGATTTCAGAATGGCTCCAACGTGTAGGGAAGATCGCGGAAATGGGGGACCTCGTCCACCGGGCCAGAGAGACACATACAGAATTCTGCAAGACCTGGGCATGTTGGCTGCACTAGGCAGACTCAGCAGAATTCCACAAAATATTAAATGCACAATAGAGCCTATCCTGAGGGCGTAAGAGGCCTCACTGAGAGGAGGCCGCGAAAGTCTAAGAATGGAAGGTTACAACTCAACACACTCCCCCCCACCCCTTCTTCCTCCCTTCTTTCTTCCCTGTACTCTCTCTATTCGACTGGATTGGCTTTACTAAAGATACCTTTGTGTACTCCCTATATGCAGCTTTCATCTGAGGAGATTTTATATGACTCCAGATGTAACCACGCATAGATTAGTCCGATAATACCTCATCTACCCCCCCTCCAGTGGCGGCCCGTCCATAGGGGGCGCATGTGCACCGCCCCCCCTCCAGGCAGTCACAAAAAAAAGAAATGTTAAAAAAAATAATAATAATTTAATACTGGCCCTTTAAAAAAAAAAAAATACAAAAAAAGGTCCTTAAGTGCACTGTGTTTGGATGCCAGACACAGTGCGACGCCGGACACAATGCACTTATGGGAAGTGCCACGTCTATGCAGTCACGAGATGGCAGACGTGGCGCTTCATTTGCCAGCGTTTATCACCCCTTGCAGCGCTTTCCGAGCGTCGAGTAGCTTCCGCCCGGCGCTTGTAGTATCTATTACTATGGCCGGGCGGTTTGATTGACATCTCGGTTTGATGTCACTTCCTGTTTTCTTTCTCCCATTGCGGCCGGGAGAGAGGAAACAGGAAGTATGAGAGAAGCGGACCTCTCCATCGCCGTTGTGGAAGGAGACTTGCATTTGGGGGACACAGGCTGCATTTGGTTGACACAGGCTGCATTTTGGTGGACACAGGCTGCATTTTGGTGGACACAGGCTGCATTTGGTGGACACAGGCTGCATTTGGTGGACACAGGCTGCATTTGGTGGACACAGGCTGCATTTGGTGGACACAGGCTGCATTTGGTGGACACAGGCTGCATTTGGGAGACACAGGCTGCATTTGGTGGGACACAGGCTGCATTTGGTGGGACATAGGCTGCATTTGGTTGACACAGGCTGCATTTGGTGAGACACAGGCTGCATTTGGTGGGACACAGGCTGCATTTGGTGGACACAGGCTGCATTTGGTGAGACACAGGCTGCATTTGGTGGGACATACAGTAGGCTGCATTTGGTGGACACAGGCTGCATTTGGTGGACACAGGCTGCATTTGGTGGGACACAGGCTTCATTTTGTGTGACACAGGCTGCATTTTGTGTGACACAGGCTGCATTTTATGGGACACAGGCTGCATGTAAGGACGGACTCCGCTGGGGACACCTGATGGAATCTGGTGGCAGGCGATGTGGCTAGTAACACGCTCAGGGCTCCCACTGATTCTGCATTATGGTGACTTGAATGATTTCCTTTTATATTACAATGTAATAACAGAAATAATGCGCTTCAATCATCCTGACACCATAACAACCATGGTGCCGGGGTGATTGAAGTGCTAACACCATGTGTTTGGAATATCTTTATCTGCTGATTGTTAAACTTTTTAGAATACACATATTTCTATTGTTGTGTAGGATCTGGGCCTGCTGTCCCTCCATCCCTTTCTCCCTCTCCCTCCATCCCTCGTTCATCTCAGATGCTAACCACACCACCTTAGAGCCACGCCCACCATTTCGCTGAAACTACGCCCATTTTCACCAAGTGGGAGGGGTCAAAAAGCAAGGGTGGGGTCTGGCGCCCCCCCATTCTAAAACTTCACCAGCAGCCACTGCTCCCCCCCATCCCATATCTCTTTCTTACCACAGTTGGGACTAGGCTCCCCCA
The DNA here is from genome assembly GCA_037952925.1 of Lithobates clamitans. Classification (NCBI taxonomy): domain Eukaryota; kingdom Metazoa; phylum Chordata; class Amphibia; order Anura; family Ranidae; genus Lithobates; species Lithobates clamitans. The sequence goes on from JBBGZY010001201.1 coordinate 643,030, forward strand.
TTACTGACCTTAGGCATGCTTGAGTGAACGAACAATGAAGAAGATACCAATGCTGGTTATAAATGCTCAATTTTGATGGTTATTTAGCTAAATAAGTTTTAGATGAGATGCACTGCGTCTTGCAGACTACAGTTGTTGCCCTAGTTTACAGTTTATAGTCCTTTTGAAACAAAAGCATTTCTTGTTTTCTGACGAATACACCAACTAGAGAGCAAAAGGGATGAAGGAGTGGGAGCTGGATGGATATACCCCCCGCCCGTTCACAGTATGTTCCCAGGTCGGGTGGACTGGAGGCATGTCCGGCATTTCCAGCAGATTGTCACAGAGTTCCTCATGCCCAGTACTCTATCCTTCTTGTTGTCCAGCACTAATTGTTCTCTACTAACGACTGCATTGTTTAAGTTTAACCTTGTACCTTTGTTTACACGATCACATTATTAAGAAATGAAATATACCCTATCTGAATGGTTGTAAAACAAATTGAAAAACCTCAATAAAAATATTGAAACAAAAAAAATAACAATTAATGACACATTTTCTTGCTGTCATTGCAAATATGACTGATGCAAATATCTTTGCTGAATGTTGGGTATGGTATTATATGGATAAAACAGGGGGTGGTGCGAGGTTGGTCTAACGAGTAGGGTGTACCCACATCCCAAATGTATCAAGGTAAATGGAAAATTGATCCTCTTACGGGACTTTAAAGGGGACACCTACTGATGAGTAATAAGGAGTATAAGTAGTATAAGTTTGTTGCAATTAATTTAGGTATTTATTAGGGTATAGATCAGGATAGGTCTATGGTACATAGGGTAAAACATACACAGGATACAAGATGCATGACACAAACACAAAAAAATGTAGCAATACAGTATGCAGAGATTCAAAATCATAGAACTCTGGTACATATGGAACACACATACGGGGAGTACCCAACGCGTTTCGAAATATACTCTTCCTCAGGGGTGTCTGATTGGAATCAGCAAACAATAAAGGTATATCTATAAATCAAAAAGACAAGTATAAACCAATTGTAAGATATTATATATTCAAAATCAGCATAAACATCAAAAGAGGTATAGCTGCTGTGGTACAGATATATGGTATGCATATATGATAAAACTAGAAAAACAATAAGTTACTAACCATATAGTATTGCTTGAGGGACATGTATTTAAGTACTGCATCCATTAAAATCTTTCAAAGGGAGGGGAGTGGAGGGGATATAACACCACTGAACTTCAGTATATAGCTCGTTCCTAGTCCGCGCCTGGCAGGCCTAGTGTACCCAGACCCGGCGGAGCAACCAGGGGGGTATTCCCCAACCGAGGGCGTCAGAAAGCCATCATTGAGTGGAATGGTCCTAGAGTGAGCTCCAATCTGTAAAGGAGCAAAGAGGTAGGGAGAGGGGTGTTAGAGCCAGACAGGGGGTAAGCCTCAAGGGGGGTATGTTATGTGGAGACCCCAGGTATTATACAAAACATGTATGTACATGGTATGTAAGAAGAGTATAGGATAAAATATCTGGATAGGGCCGTAAGAGCCTGTGCAGGCAAATAGCTGTTGGTGTGCAGGGAGGGTCTGCCCAGATGAGCATATGCAGTGGTCCTGTGTGGCAGAATATGGTACCCCGGCTCGGTGACACCCAGTCTCAGGAATGTCTCTGGTGCCACAAGAGGGGAGGTGGATTGGAGAGTGCCAGCTATATGGGGGCACTAGGAAATACGTGCCCAGCCAGGGGTCCAGGCCAGGGGAGGCTTGGAAGGTCCGGCCTGCAAAACAGTAAGGAAGTGGGTCAGGGAGGAGGTAAAGCAGGGTGGTTGGATATAATACCTTACAATTGGTTTATAATTGTCTTTTTGATTTATAGACATACCTTTTTGTTTGCTGATTCCAATCAAACACCCCTGAGGAACGCGTCGGGTACTCCCCGTATGTGTGTTCCATATGTACCGGAGTTCTATGATTGTGGATCTCTGCATACTGTATTGCTACATTTTTTTTGTGTTTGTATCATGCATCCTGTATCCTGTGTATGTTTTACCCTATGTACAGTACCATAGACCTATCCAGATCTATACCCTAATTAATACCTAAATTCATTGCAACAAACTTATACTACTTATACTCCTTATTACTCATGAGTAGGTGTCCCCTTTAAAGTCCCGTAAGAGGATCAATTTTCCATTTACCTTGGTATGGTATTATATAAACAGTATATCCATTCTCACACTTCCACTATTAGCTGCATTTTTCCTTAATTGTTTGAATTACGTATGTTAGATGGATCCTTTTAAGTCCACCCTTAAGACAAGGTTTCATGTTACACCCATTTTAGGGTGTAACATGAAACATGGTCACATTCCCTAACCCCCCCGCATTTAACACTCCACTCCAGCGAGTTAGTGTGCGGTTCCACCCGCAGAGCTATATCATCCATTCACAGATCCATTAAATAGAATTTTATTGGTAAGTAAGGAGAAGATTTACATTGCAATTGAACAAGGTGCCTGAGACAGTAATATCCAATACAACAGGTTTAACAACAGTGTTGATCAGCATTAATTGGCAATAATAGTTGTAACGAAGTTCCATTTTAAGTAGCTTGTAGTGGCTTGTAGTTGATGGCCTTATTGAGGCCTGGATGTATAGCGGCCTTGAGAGCGTGGATCCACCTCAGCTCCTTTTGGAGGAGAAGTCTGTTCCAATTTCCACCACGGGGGCTGGGGTGGAACCGGTCCAACGCCCAAAACTTGACCCTAGGGAAGACCCCCTCGTGCATGACATGAACGTGTCTACCAAGAGGCAGTTCAGGATTTGCAGTTTGCATAGTTACATTGCTCAAGCTTGGACCAATGTAAGTGTCATCCCTGGTCGATCCCCATGGAAGGTAGAAATCAGTGTAACAGGCACCACTATTACAGTGATTGCCGCTGGCCTCCAGGTCCTTTGCTGAGTGGCTGCCCTGCTGCTTACTGAACACAGGAATAGAGTGGCAGAATGCACCGGCTACTAGAGCAACACCATTTAATAGAGATAAAAATTAACAATATAACACTATGCATTCACATTGTAGTATCAAACAAACTAGTGTCTTTATTAGGCTGTAGCTTTACTCCCGCAGTCACAGCCCCAGGCTGGATCCAGGAGGGGCTGCCGGTGAATGGTCTGATGTGTCAGTGTGCAGCCACCAACAAGCTGCATGCGAGCCGCCCACCCGCAACAGTGATACTCCGATGGTAGGAAAACCTGGCCCGACAGAACATTCACATGATGAACAAGCAGTAACAACGCATTTCAGATCCCTGAAGAAGAAGGCTACGCCCTCTGAAACGCAAACTTTTTTCTTAGTCTGTTAGTGAATACAGGAGATGCCCACTTAGCATGAGCACCTTTCAGAAAACACTTTGAAACACTTTTCTTGTAAACCTGGAAGTTCCCCTGCAGCAGACGAGTACATTGCAGGGGAACAACAGAGCTGCCGGCAAGTATGAGGGGTGTGAGGGGTGGTACTGCAAAGCCTGCAGAACTGCAGGTAATGTGCGTTCAGAGAGAGGGGTGTCCTATCCCCAACATAGCTGTATCCGGGGTTATGTGACAATGGCCTCTTCTTTATAAAAATACACTGTATACATTACAATAGGAAAAGTCAGTCATTACAAGAACCCAATCAGATGCGCACTGCTGTCCCCAAAACTGAGTCTGGAAAAGACATTTAAATGTTTACTTATCCAAAATAAGTATGTAAATGCCATGATGGTCTTGCAGTGGCGATATCTTCTGACAACTGTCTTATGACTGTAGGAATTTTTCTAAAGTGAAGTTATCACCTGTAAACAAATCATGAATAACATTCACCAACAACCCACAAATGAGATAAAGTTAAAATAACAAAGAAAATAATTGGAATATTTTTATATATTTTTATTTTTTGTTTTTTTCATCTACAGTATAGAATACAATATATTACACGTATGCACTGTAGGCACATACTGGGGTCGGTATTTTGTACCATCACACCTTAAGACATTTTCAGCTTAATTTTCTCAGTGTATGGATTATAAATATGCAAAACATCAGAAGACAAAAAATATAACTTTACAAATAACTACATTTTTAATTCATTGTTGAACTCTTAGCACCAGTAAACGATTAATTATTATAGACTGAGTTGTCATGCAGTTTATTTCACTGTGGTGTACTAGAAACTTATCTTGAACCTTTTAAACAAACCAACATTCAATGTGGCTTTATCTTAATAGTTTAGCAAATATTTTCTATGCATTTGCCAATTCTTGCAAATCAGACGTTTGATGCGTGTTCAATTAGAAATTTTTCTTCCTTCCACTATTATCATATGATGTTAATAATTACCGACATAGCTGTAGCAATCACCAAGGAGGAAGCTCATGATATGCAAAAAAAAAAATACAGTAGTGTTTTATTTAAATTCCATTTATTTTTTTATAAAACAAAAAAGGAAAAAAAAAAAACACATGAACCAGGAGAACATTCAATCTATTTAAAATTTCAATTGCATAAAATAAAAAAAAACACAAATGGTATAAACTGAAGAAATTCACAGAGGGCCTAATCCTTCCCTACTCTATTTGAAAAAAAACTTTGTGTATCAAATGGAGGCACTGACATGGAACTCTGTCAACATGGGACAATCTGAATAAAACAGGAGAGTACTCCCCCCAGGTGTCCCCCTTAGCTCCGCTGGAGGAATTCCCATGGTTCCTACCGGGGGAGGGAGGGGGATTTCTGGGGGCATGGGGCTGGATGGAGATATGACGTGTGGTAAATTTGCCCCAGGGGGGACCCTAGCAACCTATCCGGAATTGATAACAACTCTAGATAATATACCCACATCAGGATTGGGATACTATCAAATGACAGGCTTCTTTAATAAGATGAAACCCCTATTAAGACCATCAATCTCAATTACGGTGTTTGAGGGCCAGTGTGTGCGTTTGAGGGATGCTAGACATCGTTGTCTTTGATGTACAGACTGATACTCGGCGCCCAAAAGAGTACAGTTCCATACTTTATTAGGGAATGGGAAAGAGAACTAAATAAGGAGCTGTCAGACGAACAAATCAAAAAAATTATTAAATCGACTTACTCAACATCCATAAGTTCGTATGTTCAGGAAATGTCTTATAAATTCATGACAAGGTGGTATAGGACACCAGTAAGATTAACTCAGATGTACCTAGCGGCAGATGCCCGGTGTTGAAGAGGGTGTGAGCAAAGGGGTACATTTCTCCATTTGTTGTGGGAATTCCCCAGGATTAAAGCATTTTGGGTAGCAATTGCACCATGGATTGAAAAGCTGACCCCTAGACCTATGGAATTCACAACTCTTTGCTTCTTATTCCATGGAAGCCCGGTTCCATTAAAGCCTACAGGAAGAGCATCACACCACACTTATTGAACGCAGCTAAACTATTAATCCCCAGATATTGAAAACAGATCGCCTGCCCAACATTAGAGGATTAGAAAAAGGAGGTAAACCAGATAATGGAAGCTGAAAAGTGGACTCAAGTAGTCAGGGCCGTCTTTAATATTGATTGGACCCTGGGCAAACATTTCCTTTGGGCCCCCAGCTTCCCCCCCACTCTAAGACATACAATAAATTTCAGCTAGACTCAAAATCAGGTCAGGCAACAATTGCGATTGGTTGCCAGAGGTCACAGCATATCAATACTGCTCATTGACTGGATGCTCGAAGTTACAGCACACATTACGACTCATTGACTAGTTGCTAGAGGTTACAGCACACCATTTCTGCTAACTGATTGGTTGCTAGAGGTTACTGCACATCCTTGGTTGCTAGAGGTTACATGCTTACCGCTCACTCATTGGTTGCTAGAGGTTACATGCCTAACGCTCACTGGTTGCTAGAGGTTACATGCTTACTGCTCAGTGATTGGTTGCTAGAGGTTACTGTGCTCATTACCACTTATTTATTGGTTGCTAGAGGTCACAGCACATCAATACAGCTCACTGATTGGTTACTGAAGGATACAGCACATCATCTCCTCACTGCCTGCACACCATGAACTGGGTTGATGAGGGGACCCGCCAATAGACAGAACACTCCTAGAACTTGCTATTAGCAATGAGCAGAGCAGAGCACACACAGCTATGAAGGTTAATTGAGTGCATCTAGGAACAGAGCCCAATAGGAGCAGTATCCCCGAAAAGAAATAAATGACTAGTCATGCCACCTGTAGTAGAGCAGTGTGGAGGGGTGCGCTATGTACAGAGTGCAGGGTTAAGTGGTGTGCTATGTACAGAGTGCAGGATTGAGGGGTGAGCTATGTACGGAGTACAGGATTGAGGGGTGAGCTATGTACAGAGTACAGGATTGAGGGGTGAGCTATGTACAGAGTACAGGATTGAGGGGTGAGCTATGTACAGAGTGCAGGATTAAGGGGTGAGCTATGTACAGAGTGCAGGATTAAGGGGTGAGCTGTGTACAGAGTGCAGGATTAAGGGGTGAGCTGTGTACAGAGTGCAGGATTGAGGGGTGATCTGTGTACAGAGTGCAGGATTGAGGGGTGATCTGTGTACAGAGTGCAGGATTGAGGGGTGAGCTGTGTACAGAGTGCAGGATTGAGGGGTGAGCTGTGTACAGAGTGCAGGATTGAGGGGTGAGCTGTGTACAGAGTGCAGGATTGAGGGGTGAGCTGTGTACAGAGTGCAGGATTGAGGGGTGAGCTGTGTACAGAGTGCAGGATTGAGGGGTGAGCTGTGTACAGAGTGCAGGATTGAGGGATGAGCTTTGTACAGAGTGCAGGATTGAGGGGTGAGCTGTTTACCGAGTGCAGGACTAAGGGGTGAGCTGTGTACAGAATGCAGGATTGAGGGGTGAGCTGTGTACGGAGGGCTGCAGAAGAGAAGCTGTAACTCACGGCATGTCAGTGGAACAGATTCTGCCTGTGTAGATCCTCCACCCCCTCCCCCTCTGCTCTCACATAGAGATAGACGATGTGTTTTGTAGAGCAGAGAGCGTTCTCAATGGCCATCGGGAGGAGAGTGCTGTTATTTGTAAATACAGAAGCAGCACTTCTGTATTTACAAGTGACAGTAGCGAGTAGCGAGCAGCCATTGCCAGACCCCGGAGGTGGAGGAACTTGGCTGAAAAAAAGCCAGCGGGCAGCGCGGGATCCAGGGGCAGCTGCTTTGGGCCCCCCAACACTGGCGGGGCCCTGGGAAGATGCCCCGTTTGCCCTGCGGTAAAGACGGCACTGCAAGTAGTGAAGGATCAAAAAGGGGAATTTGAGAAGGTATGGGCAAGCTGGATACAGAGTGTACCTGAGATGGGCTAGGAGAAGAGACATGAAATGGGAAGGCAAGGGGTGTAATAGATCCATAAGGACCCTAGTATAGTTGCTTATGGTTTTAGCCATAGAGGAAAACAAGAGTCGAATTATGAGCCTTGACTACAATCGACCAACTTATATATTTTTTTTTCCTCTTCCCTCCCTCTCTCTCTTCGGCCTCACTGCTATTTTTTTCTTTTGTGCTGTCTCGACAGTGTGGAGCGAGATGCCCTCCTCTAACGAGAGAAAAGAGAGAGTGAGTCAAGTCACGTTGAAGTAGGGAGGGGTGGGATGGGAAAGGGGGGGATGATAATGAGAAGGGAGATCACAGGAGAAGAGAGATTTAAAATTTAAAGTGGAATTAGGATAGAGACTGTATATGGTCACCACAAAGATACCACAATTTTTCTTTTTTCATTTCTTTTGCGGAGTTCTGGGTTTGTCACTGAAAATGGGGGGAGGAGTAGGGTAGGAGGGTTGTTTACATGTAAATACGGTTGATAATATTTCATCACATGATACAATTATTTTATTTTTGACAACATGGCCATTAGTGGCCTCTTATATCATATGAGGTTTTGGTAGAGGGGGAATCCAAAAACACGTGGAAGTAGGAGAGGGGATTACCCCTTTCCCTTTTTTTTTATTCTTTTGGATTGTTATTTAACAACTTGCCGACCGCCTACCGCATATATACTGCGGCAGAATGGCACGGGCAGGCAAAATCAAGTACCCGTACGTGATCTGCCTCCCGCGGGCGGGGGGTCCGATCGGACCCCCCCCCGGTGCCATCGGCGGTCGGCATCTGTCTGGGAGCGTCGGGAGGCGAGGGGGAGACCATCCGATCGTGGCCCCCCCCTCGCGATCGCTCCCAGCCAATGGGAGTCCTCCTCTGCCTGTGTGTCATTTCACACAGGCAGAGGATGTGATGTCATCTCTCCTCGGCTGGGCAGTTTCCGTCCCAGCGCCGAGGAGAGAAGACAAGTGAGTGCACCAAACACACACACACACACACAGTAGAACATGCCAGGCATATTTACACCCCCGATCCCCCCCCCGATCGCCCCCCGATCCCCCCCCAATCACCCCCCCCCCCCCTGTCACAAACTGACATTAGCAGTATTTTTTTTTTTTTTTTTTTTTTTTTTTTCTGATTACTGCATAGTGTCAGTTTGTGACAGTTAGTGTTAGGGCAGTGAGTATTACCCCCCTTTAGGTCTAGGGTACCCCCCTAACCCCCCCTAATAAAGTTTTAACCCCTTGATCACCCCCCCTCACCAGTGTCGCTAAGCGATCATTTTTCTGATCGCTGTATTAGTGTCGCTGGTGACGGTAGTTAGGAACGTAAATATTTAGGTTCGCCGTCAGCATTTTATAGCGTCAGGGACCCCCATATACTATCTAATAAATGTTTTAACCCCTTGATTGCCCCCTAGTTAACCCTTTCACCACTGATCACCGTATAACTGTTACGGGTGACGCTGGTTAGTTCGTTTATTTTTTATAGTGTCAGGGCACCCGCCGTTTATTACCGAATAAAGGTTTAGCCCCCGATCGCCCGGCGGTGATATGCGTCGCCCCAGGCAGCGTCAGGTTAGCGCCAGTACCGCTAACACCCACGCACGCAGCATGCGCCTCCCTTAGTGGTATAGTATCTGTACGGATCAATATCTGATCCGATCAGATCTATACTAGCGTCCCCAGCAGTTTAGGGTTCCCAAACACGCAGTGTTAGCGGGATCAGCCCAGATACCTGCTAGCACCTGCGTTTTGCGCCTCCGCCCAGCCCACCCAAGTGCAGTATCGATCGATCACTGTCACTTACAAAACACTAAACGCATAACTGCAGCGTTCGCAGAGTCAGGCCTGATCCCTGCGATCGCTAACAGTTTTTTTGGTAGCGTTTTGGTGAACTGGCAAGCACCAGCCCCAGGCGGCGTCAGGTTAGCGCCAGTACCGCTAACACCCACGCACGCACCGTATACCTCCCTTAGTGGTATAGTATCTGATCGGATCAATATCTGATCCGATCAGATCTATACTAGCGTCCCCAGCAGTTTAGGGTTCCCAAAAACGCAGTGTTAGCGGGATCAGCCCAGATACCTGCTAGCACCTGCGTTTTGCCCCTCCGCCCGGCCCAGCCCACCCAAGTGCAGTATCGATCGATCACTGTCACTTACAAAACACTAAACGCATAACTGCAGCGTTCGCAGAGTCAGGCCTGATCCCTGCGATCGCTAACAGTTTTTTTTGTAGCGTTTTGGGGAACTGGCAAGCACCAGCGGCCTAGTACACCCCGGTCGTAGTCAAACCAGCACTGCAGTAACACTTGGTGACGTGGCGAGTCCCATAAGTGCAGTTCAAGCTGGTGAGGTGGCAAGCACAAGTAGTGTCCCGCTGCCACCAAAAAGACAAACACAGGCCCGTCGTGCCCATAGTGCCCTTCCTGCTGCATTCGCCAATCCTAATTGGGAACCCACCGCTTCTGCAGCGCCCGTACTTCCCCCATTCACATCCCCAACCAAATGCAGTCGGCTGCATGAGAGGCATTTTCTTTATGTCCTCCCGAGTACCCCTACCCAACGAACCCCCCAAAAAAGATGTTGTGTCTGCAGCAAACGCAGATATAGGCGTGACTCCCGCTATTATTGTCCCTCCTGTCCTGACAATCCTGGTCTTTGCATTGGTGAATGTTTTGAACGCTACCATTCACAGTTATAAAAGTTAGTTACAAAAAAAAGTGTAAAAAAAAAAAAAAAAAAAACACAAACAAAAATATAAAATAAAAATAGTTGTCGTTTTATTGTTCTCTCTCTCTCTATTCTCTCTCTATTGTTCTGCTCTTTTTTACTGTATTCTATTCTGCAATGTTTTATTGTTATTGTTATTGTTATTGTTATTGTTATTATGTTTTATCATGTTTGCTTTTCAGGTATGCAATTTTTTATACCTTACCGTTTACTGTGCTTTATTGTTAACCATTTTTTTGTCTTCAGGTATGCCATTCACGACTTTGAGTGGTTATACCAGAATGATGCCTGCAGGTTTAGGTATCATCTTGGTATCATTCTTTTCAGCCAGCGGTCGGCTTTCATGTAAAAGCAATCCTAGTGGCTAATTAGCCTCTAGACTGCTTTTACAAGCAGTGGGAGGGAATGCCCCCCCCCCCCCCCCAACATCTTCCGTGTTTTTCTCTGGCTCTCCTGTCCCAACAGGGAACCTGAGAATGCAGCCAGTGATTCGGCCAGCTGACCATAGAGCTGATCGGAGACCAGAATGGCTCCAAACATCTCTATGGCCTAAGAAACCGGAAGCTACGAGCATTTTATGACGTAGATTTCGCCGGATGTAAACAGCGCCATTGGGAAATTGGGAAAGCATTTTATCACACCGATCTTGGTGTGATCAGATGCTTTGAGGGCAGAGGAGAAATCTAGGGTCTAATAGACCCCAATTTTTGAAAAAAAGAGTACCTGTCACTACCTATTGCTATCATAGGGGATATTTACATTCCCTGAGATAACAATAAAAATGATTTAAAAAAAAAAAATGAAAGGAACAGTTTAAAAATAAGATAAAAAAATAATAATAATAAAGAAAAAAAAAAAAAAAAAAAAAAAAAAAGCACCCCTGTCCCCCCTGCTCTCGCGCTAAGGTGAACGCAAGCGTTGGTCTGGCGTCAAATGTAAACAGCAATTGCACCATGCATGTGAGGTATCGCCGCGAAGGTCAGATCGAGGGCAGTAATTTTAGCAGTAGACCTCCTCTGTAAATCTAAAGTGGTAACCTGTAAAGGCTTTTAAAGGCTTTTAAAAATGTATTTAGTTTGTCGCCACTGCACGTTTGTGCGCAATTTTAAAGCATGTCATGTTTGGTATCCATGTACTCGGCCTAAGATCATCTTTTTTATCTCATCAAACATTTGGGCAATATAGTGTGTTTTAGTGCATTAAAATGTAAAAAAGTGTGTTTTTTCCCCAAAAAATGCGTTTGAAAAATCGCTGCGCAAATACTGTGTGAAAAAAAAAAATGAAACACCCACCATTTTAATCTGTAGGGCATTTGCTTTAAAAAAAATATATAATGTTTGGGGGTTCAAAGTAATTTTCTTGCAAAAAAAAATTAATTTTTTTATGTAAACAATAAGTGTCAGAAAGGGCTTTGTCTTCAAGTGGTTAGAAGAGTGGGTGATGTGTGACATAAGCTTCTAGATGTTGTGCATAAAATGCCAGGACAGTTCAAACCCCCCCCAAATGACCCCATTTTGGAAAGTAGACACCCCAAGCTATTTGCTGAGAGCCATGTTGAGTCCATGGAATATTTTATATTGCGACACAAGTTGCGGGAAAGAGACAATTTTTTATTTTTTTTATTTTTTTTTGCGCAAAGTTGTCACTAAATGATATATTGCTCAAACATGCCATGGGAATATGTGAAATTACACCCCAAAATACATTCTGCTGCTTCTCCCGAGTACGGGGATACCACATGTGTGGGACTTTTTGGGAGCCTAGCCGCGCACGGGACCCCGAAAACCAAGCACCGCCTTCAGGCTTTCTAAGGCCGTAAATTTTTGATTTCACTCTTCACTGCCTATCACAGTTTCGGAGGCCATGGAATGCCCAGGTGGCACAAAACCCCCCCAAATGACCCCATTTTGGAAAGTAGACACCCCAAGCTATTTGATGAGAGGTATAGTGAGTATTTTGCAGACCTCACTTTTTGTCACAAAGTTTTGAAAATTGAAAAAAGAAAAAAAAAAAATTTTTTTCTCGTCTTTCTTTATTTTCAAAAACAAATGAGAGCTGCAAAATACTCACCATGCCTCTCAGCAAATAGCTTGGGGTGTCTACTTTCCAAAATGGGGTCATTTGGGGGGGGTTTTGTGCCACCTGGGCATTCCATGGCCTCCGAAACTGTGATAGGCAGTATGGAGTAAAATCAAAAATGTACGCCCTTAGAAATCCTGAAGGCGGTGCTTGGTTTTCGGGGTCCCGTACGCGGCTAGGCTCCTAAAAAGTCCCACACATGTGGTATCCCCATACTCAGGAGAAGCAGCTAAATGTATTTTGGGGTGCAATTCCACATATGCCCATGGCCTGTGTGAGCAATATATCATTTAGTGACAACTTTGTGCAAAAAAAAAAAAAAAAAAAAAAAATTTGTCACTTTCCCGCAACTTGTGTCAAAATATAAAACATTCCATGGACTCAACATGCCTCAAAGCAAATAGCTTGGGGTGTCTACTTTCCAAAATGGGGTCATTTGGGGGGGTTTTATGTCATCTGGGCATTTTATGGCCTTCAAAACTGTGATAGGTAGTGAGGAGTAAAATCAAAAATGTACGCCCTTAGAAATCCTGAAGGCGGTGCTTGGTTTTCGGGGCCCCGTACGCGGCTAGGCTCCCAAAAAGTCCCACACATGTGGTATCCCCGTACTCAGGAGAAGCAGCTAAATGTATTTTGGGGTGCAATTCCACATAGGCCCATGGCCTGTGTGAGCAATATATAATTTAGTGACAACTTTTTGTAATTTTTTTTTTTTTTTTTTTTTCTGTCATTATTCAATCACTTGGGACAAAAAAAATGAATATTCAATGGGCTCAACATGCCTCTCAGCAAATTCCTTGGGGTGTCTACTTTCCAAAATGGGGTCATTTGTGGGGGTTTTGTACTGCCCTGCCATTTTAGCACCTCAAGAAACGACATAGGCAGTCATAAATTAAAGGCTGTGTAAATTCCAGAAAATGTACCCTAGTTTGTAGACGCTATAACTTTTGCGCAAACCAATAAATATACACTTATTGACATTTTTTTTACCAAAGACATGTGGCCGAATACATTTTGGCCTAAATGTATGACTAAAATTGAGTTTATTGGATTTTTTTTAGAACAAAAAGTAGAAAATATCATTTTTTTTCAAAATTTTCGGTCTTTTTCCGCGTATAGCGCAAAAAATAAAAACGGCAGAGGTGATCAAATACCATCAAAAGAAAGCTCTATTTGTGGGAAGAAAAGGACGCAAATTTCGTTTGGGTACAGCATTGCATGACCGCGCAATTAGCAGTTAAAGCGACGCAGTGCCGAATTGTAAAAAGTGCTCTGGTCAGGAAGGGGGTAAAACCTTCCGGGGCTGAAGTGGTTAAAGAGTTGGGGAATTAGGCCAGGAAGGTCACTACACGTAACTCACGGGTAATTAATCACATGATACAACTGCTTTTTCTTTTTTTTTGACACAGAAGGGCACAGTAGGAGAAACAAGATTCAAAGTAGAAGGAATGGAGTGGGAAGAGGGAAGGGACAGAGTAGACTTACTCAAGGGTAGGGATGAGCCGAACACCCCCCGGTTCGGTTTGCACCAGAACCTGCGAACAGACCAAAATGTCGCATGAACGTTAGAACCCCATTGAAGTCTATGGGACTCGAACGTTCAAAATCAAAAGTGCTAATTTTAAAGGCTAATTTGCATGGTATTGTCCTAAAAAGGGTTTGGGGACCCGGGTCCTGCCCTAGGGGACATGTATCAATGCAAAAAAAGTTTTAAAAACGGCCTTTTTTTCGGGAGCAGTGATTTTAATGATGCCTAAAATGAAAAAAAAAAAAAAGTGAAATATTCCTTTAAATATCGTACATGGGGAGTGTCTATAGTATGCCTGTAAAGTGGCACGTGTTTCCCGTGCTTAGAACAGTCCCTGCACAAAATGACATTTTTAAAGGAATAAAAGTCATTTAAAACTGCTTACGGCTTTAATGTAATGTCGGGTCCTGGTAATATGGATGAAAATTAGTGAGACAAACGGCATGGGTACCCCCCCCCCAGTCCATTACCAGGCTCTTTGGGTCTTGTATGGATATTAAGGGGAACCCCGCACCCAAATTAAATAAAGGAAAGGTGTGGGGCAGCAGTATACAGGCCGTGCAAACAAGACAGGTTTGTTGTTAAGTAGAATCTGTTTGTAATTTTGAACTGGTACATTTTTAAAGTGTTTAGCTCCAGCCAAAAAATCTATTTTAAGCTTTTTGGAAAACATAGGGAAGGGTTATCACCCCTGTAACATTTGTTTTGCTGTCTGTGTTCCTCTTCAGAAGATTTCACCTCACTTTCTGTCCCAATTACAAATGTTTTTTGAAAATTAGGGGTTTTTAGTGAAACAAGGATTGGTGATAAAACATCAGTGGAAAGGAGAAACGTTTTTCCCATATTAACTCTTATGCCCTGTACACACAATAGGATTTTCCAATGGAAAACGTGTGATAGGACTTTTTTGTCGGAAATTCCGACCATGTGTAGGCTCCATCACACATTTTCCATAGGAATTTCCGACACACAAAGTTTGAGAGCTTGCTATAAAATTTTCCGACAACAAATCCGTTGTCGGAAATTCCGATTGTGTGTACACAAATCCGACGCACAAAGTGCCACGCATGCTCAGAATAAATTAAGAGACGAAAGCTATTGGCTACTGCTAGTCCCGACGTACATGTTTTACGTCACCGCATTCAGAACAATCAGATTTTCCGACAACTTTGTGTGACCGTGTATATGCAAGACAAGTTTGAGCCAACATCCATCGGAAAAAATCCATGGATTTTGTTGTCGGAATGTCTGATCAATGTCCGACCGTGTGTACAGGGCTTATCAGGAGAGAATTTCCCTTCCTAGGGGTAGATATCATCTCACTTCCTGTTGTCTCCTTCCATTTGCAAGTAGGAGTCATTTTTAAGTTGGATGTTTGAAAGTAGGGGCCTGCCCTATATACTCTGCAGAAATTGGGGCCTTAGGTGTTGGTGTTTCCACAACACTGTAAGCCCTCACAGGGCCCTGCTGTGAAATATTAGATCAAGAATTGTAATAACATGCCCCTGTTGAACAGGGTCAGAAAAACTGGGCCTTTGGTGATGGTGGTGGTGGTGCTGGTGCCACAACACTCTAAGTCCTCACAGTTACTCTTGGTGGGCGCAGAAACAGGCCCTGCTGTGAAATATTAGATCAAGAATTGTAGTTACATGTCCCTGTTGAACAGGGGCAGAAAAATTGGGCCTTAGGCACTGGTGCCACAACACTGCAACCCCTCACAGATATTCTAGTTGGAGTGCAGGAACGAGCCCTGCTGCAAAGTATTGCATCAAAAATTTTAATTACACGCCCCTGTTAAACAGGGGCAGAAAAATTGGGCCTTAGTCACTGGTGGCGGCGCCCAGAACCAAAAATATTCTTACAAGCTATCAGCATAATCATTGAGGAGGAAGAGGATAGTGACTCAGCATAACAGGATAGTCACTCAGCATCAGCATAGGACGTCTTGAAGGAATCTGACATTTCAAAAAAAATTATTTGATTACATCAGCATCAGGTGCTTGGTATCTGGTGGTGATCCAAGACTGATTCATTTTTATGAAGGTCAGTCGATCGACTGAGTCGGTGGACAGGTGCACCCTGTAATCGGTTACAAAGCCTCCAGCAGCACTGAATGTGCGTTCCAAAAGAATGCTGGATGCAGGACAGGCCAGTAGCTCAATTGCATACTGTGCAAGCTCTGGCCAGTGATCCATCCCCAAGACCCAGTAACCCAGAGGATTTTCGGTGGGAGAGGTGTCCAAGTCCGATCTTGCCCCAAGGTATTCCTGCACAATGTAAAACAGACGCTGGCGATGGTTGCTGGAACCGATCAGACCTTGGGACTGCGGACTAAAAAATTGTCTATACGCATCGGTCAGAAGGCCACCTTCTCCACCGCTCCTTCTTTGACTTACCGAAGCCTCAGCAACACGTTGTCCAGGAACAGGAGTTTGTAAGCTCCCAGTCTCTGGGAATGCATTGCACAGACCTTTCTGCAAGGCCTCCCGAAGATGTTTCATCTTCTGCTCCCTCTGCGACGGCAAGATAAGGTCCGCAACCTTACCCTTGTAATGTGGAGCAAGGAGGGTTGCCAGCAAGTAACGATCCCTTTCTTTGATACCACGAATACGAGGAACCTTCCGCAGGCTTCAGGGAGGCCATGCAGCGTAGGTTTGCTGAGGCATTCAGTCCGGAGTCCTCTGGGTCACTAAGGACAACATGATCCGCAGCCACCTCCTCCCAGCCAAGTACAAGTCCATGGGTTTCTTGGGACTGTAAATGATCCCTTAAAGACTGCTGTTGATGCTGAGTGCCAGGCTCCACCTCCATGCTAACACAATCCTCCTCCTCCTCTTCCTCGTCTGCTTCCTGTGTGATTGGCGGGCACGCAGGAACACTGTCTGGATAAAGGGGGCCTTGAGAGCTAAGGAAGTCCTCCTCTTCCTGCCTCTGTTCTGCCTCAAGTGCCCTGTCCATTATTCCATGCAGCGTGTGTTTCAACAGGTGGACAAGGGGACAGTGTTACTGATGCATTCACTGTCACTGCTCACCATCCTCGTGGCCTCCTCAAATGGTGACAGGACAGTGCATGCATCCCTGATCATGGCCCACTGGCGTGGGGAAAAAAACCAAGCTCCCCTGACCCTGTCCTGGTGCCATAGTCACACAGGTACTCATTAATGGCCCTCTGCTGCGTGGGCAGTCACTGCAGCATGGCCAACGTTGAGTTCCACCTGGTGGGCAAGTCACAGATTAGGCGGTTCTTGGGCAGGTTAAATTCCTTTTGGAGGTCAGCCAGCCGAGCACTGGCATTATAAGACCGGCGGAAATGCACACAGACTTTCTTGGCCTGCCTCAGGACATCCTGTAAGCCCGGGTACCTGCCCAAGAACCGCTGCACCACCAAGTTAAGGACGTGAGCCAAACAGGGCACATGGGTAAGTTGTCCCTGTCAGAGGGCGGAGAGGAGGTTGGTGCCATTGTCGCAAACCACCATTCCTGGCTTAAGCTGGCGTGGCGTCAACCACCTCTGAACCTGCCTCTGCTGAATCTGACAGAATCTCTGCCCCAGTGTGGCTCCTGTCCCCCAAGCACACCAGCTCAAGCACCGCATGGCATCTTTTGGCCTGCGTACTTGCGTAGCCCCTTGAACGCCTACAGAGCACCACTGGTTCCGAGGACAAAGCACAGGAAGAGGCCATGGAGGAAGAAGAGGAGGAAGGAGTGGAGGAGAAAGGTGTGTCAGAATCACCAGTAGTAGCATTTTGGAGGTGTGGTGGCAGAACAACCTCCAACACCACTGCACCTTGTCCTGCATCCTTCCCAGCTGCTAGCAGAGTCACCAATGCACCGTGAAACTTAGGTAACATCCCTGTCAATGCCTGCTGGACCATGAGTCAGCGGTAATATGCACCTTACCGCCCTGTCCAGTGAGGCCAAGACATTGCCTTCCACATGCCGGTAGAGAGCCGGAATCGCCTTCCGTGAGAAAAAGTGGCGTTTGGGTACCTGCCACTGAGGAACCGCACATTCCACAAACTCACAGAAGGGGGCAGAGTCTACCAACTGAAAAGGTAGCAGTTGAAGTGCTAGCAATTTTGCCAAGCTAGCATTCAACGGCTGGGCATGTGGATGGCTGTGAGAGAACTTCTTTCTGCGGTGCAGCAGCTGGGGCAGGGAAATTTGCCTGGTACAATATGACATCGGTGTACCGATAGCAGATTGCCCGCAAGTACTTGGCTGTGACACACCTAATTCTACACCTTCATTCCTCTCAGTGCAGGTCTCAGAGAGGACTGAAGGTATAGTGGGGTTGGATATCTCAGCTGATGAGGAGCAAGGAGAGGTCCTCTTTGTTCTTTGGTGTGGGTCTTTTAGGTACGCTTGCCAACGAACTGCATGGCAGGTCAACATATGTCTGGTCAAGCATGTGGTGCCCAAGCGGGAGATGTTTTGGCCACGCGAGATACGCGTGGCCAAAACAGCTATATTGGGGCACTAGGAAATACGTGCCGAGCCAGGGGTCCAGGCCAGGGGAGGCTTGGAAGGTCTGGCCTGCAAGACAGTAATCAAGTGGGTCAGGGAGGAGGTAAAGCAGGGTTGTGGTTGAATATAATACCTTACAATTGGTTTATAATTGTCTTTTTGATTTATACATACCTTTTTGTTTGCTGATTCCAATCAGACACTCCTGAGGAACGCGTCGGGTACGCCCCGTATGTGAGTTCCATATGTACCGGAGTTCTATGATTGTGGATCTCTGCATACTGTATTGCTACATTTTTTTTGTGTTTGTATCATGCATCCTGTATCCTGTGTATGTTTTACCCTATGTACCATAGGCCTATCCAGATCTATACCCTAATAAATACCTAAATTCATTGCAACAAACTTATACTACTTATACTCCTTATTACTCATGAGTAGGTGTCCCCTTTAAAGTCCCGTAAGAGGATCAATTTTCCATTTACCTTGGTATGGTATTATATAAACAGTATATCCATTCTCACACTTCCACTATTAGCTGCATTTTTCCTTCATTGTTTGAATTACGTATGTTAGATGGATCCTTTTAAGTCCACCCTTAAGACAAGGTTTCATGTTACACCCATTTTAGGGTGTAACATGAAACATGGTCACATTTCCCAACCCCCCCGCATTTAACACTCCACCCAATTGTGGGGTGCTTCTCCCTGGATCATCCTGTTTTTTTTTAATTTAGCGAGTTTGTGTGCAGTTCCACCCGCAGAGCTATATCAACCATTCCATTAAATAGAATTTTATTGGTAAGTAAGGAGAAGATTTACATTGCAATTGAACAAGGTGCCTGAGACAGTAATATCCAATACAACAGGTTTAACAACAGTGTTGATCAGCATTAATTGGCAATAATAGTTGTAACGAAGTTCCATTTTAAGTAGCTTGTAGTGGCTTATAGTTGATGGCCTCATTGAGGCCTGGATGTATAGCGGCCTTGAGAGAGTGGATCCACCTCAGCTCCTTTTGGAGAAGAAGTCTGTTCCAATTTCCACCACGGGGGCTGGGGTGGAACCGGTCCAACGCCCAAAACTTGACCCTAGGAAAGACCCCCTCGTGCATGACACGAACGTGTCTACCAAGAGGCAGTTCAGGATTTGCAGTTTGCATAGTTACATTGCTCAAGCTTGGACCAATGTAAGTGTCATCCCTGGTCGATCCCCATGGAAGGTAGAAATCAGTGTAACAGGCACCACTATTACAGTGATTGCCGCTGACTTCCAGGTCCTGTGCTGAGCGGCTGCCCTGCTGCTTACTGAACACAGGAATAGAGTGGCAGAATGCACCGGCTACTAGAGCAACACCATTTAATAGAGATAAAAATTAACAATATAACACTATGCATTCACATTGTAGTATAAAACAAACTAGCGTCTTTATTAGGCTGTAGCTTTACTCCCGCAGTCACAGCCCCAGGCTGGATCCAGGAGGGGCTGCCGGTGAATGGTCTGATGTGTCAGTGTGCAGCCACCAACAAGCTGCATGCGAGCCGCCCACCCGCAACAGTGATACTCCGATGGTAGGAAAACCCGGCCCGACAGAACATTCACATGATGAACAAGCAGTAACAACGCATTTCAGATCCCTGAAAAAGAAAGCTACGTCCTCTGAAACGCAAACTTTTTTCTTAGTCTGTTAGTGAATACAGGAGATGCCCACTTAGCATGAGCACCTTTCAGAAAACACTTTGAAACACTTTTTTTGTAAACCCCTAAGTTCCCCTGCAGCAGACGAGTACATTGCAGGGGAACAACAGAGCTGCCGGCAAGTATGAGGGGTGTGAGGGGTGGTACTGCAAAGCCTGCAGAACTGCAGGTAATGTGCGTTCAGAGAGAGGGGTGTCCTATCCCCAACATAGCTGTATCCGGGGTGGACCACCTTCTATGGCTACACCACTCTGTGTATGTGACAATGGCCTCTTCTTTATAAAAATACACTGTATACATTACAATAGAAAAAGTCGGTCATTACAAGAACCCAATCAGATGCGCACTGCTGTCCCCAAAACTGAGTCTGGAAAAGACATTTACATGTTTACTTATCCAAAATAAGTATGTAAATGCCATGATGGTCTTGCAGTGGCGATATCTTCTGACAACTGTCTTATGACTGTAGGAATTTTTCTAAAGTGAAGTTATCACCTGTAATCAAATCATGAATAACATTCACCAACAACCCACAAATGAGATAAAGTTAAAATAACAAAGAAAATAATTGGAATATTTTTATATATTTTTATTTGTTTTTTTTCCTCTACAGTATATAATACAATATATTACGCGCATGCACTGTAGGCACATACTGGGGTCGGTATTTTGTACCATCACACCTTAAGACATTTTCAGCTTAATTTTCTCAGTGTATGGATTATAAATATGCAAAACATCACAAGACAAAAAAATAACTTTACAAATACCGTATTTATCGGCGTATAACACGCACTTTTTCCCCTTAAAATCAGGGGAAAAAATCGCAGGTGCGTGTTATACGCCGATCCCCTGCGATCCCGAGCTGTCACATCTTCAAAATCGCCGACCGCGATTTGAAAATGGTGCCGCCGGTGCCGAATTACACAGAGTCGGTCCTCGGCTCTTCCCGGCGGCTCTCGTTCACTTTCGGCTCCACTCATAGTCCCGAGCGGAGCTATCCGAACCTACTCGGCTAGGTTCAGGTAGCTCCACTCGGGACTACGAGTGGAGCCGAAAGTGAACGAGAGCCGTCGGGAAGAGCCGAGGACCGGCTCTGTGTATTTCGGTGCCATTTTCAAATCGCGGTCGGCGATTTTGAAGCCCAGGATGGCAGGGATAGAGGATCGAAGGCTGCACTGACAAGGCTGCACTGGGGAAGGCTGCACTGACAAGGCTGCACTGGGGAAGGCTGCACTGACAAGGCTGCACTGGGGAAGGCTGCACTGACAAGGCTGCACTGGGGAAGGCTGC
Organism: Lithobates clamitans; assembly: GCA_037952925.1. Classification (NCBI taxonomy): domain Eukaryota; kingdom Metazoa; phylum Chordata; class Amphibia; order Anura; family Ranidae; genus Lithobates; species Lithobates clamitans. The sequence goes on from JBBGZY010001201.1 coordinate 664,181, forward strand.
ACTGACAAGGCTGCACTGGCGAAGGCTGCACTGGCGAAGGCTGCACTGGCGAAGGCTGCACTGACAAGGCTGCAATGATGGGCATTTAAATGTAAGTTTTTTTCCCTTCAACTTCCCTCCTAAAAGTTTTTTTTTCCTTAAAATTCCCTCCTAAATTGGGGTGCGTGTTATACGCCGATAAATACGGTAACTACATTTTTAATTCATCGTTGAACTCTTAGCACCAGTAAACGATTAATTATTATAGACTGAGTTGTCATGCAGTTTATTTCACTGTGGTGTACTAGAAACTTATCTTGATGGGAACCTTTTAAACAAACCGACATTCAATGTGGCTTTATCTTAATAGTTTAGCAAATATTTTCTATGCATTTGCAAATGCTTGCAAATCAGACGTTTGATGCGTGTTCAATTAGAAATTTTTCTTCCTTCCACTATTATCATATGATGTTAATAATTACCGACATAGCTGTAGCAATCACCAAGGAGGAAGCTCATGATATGCAAAAAAAAATACAGTAGTGTTTTATTTAAATTCCATTTCTTTTTTATAAAACAAAAATGGAAAAAAAAAAAACACATTAAACAGGAGAAAATTCAATCTAATTAAAATTTCAATTGCATAAAATAAAAAAAACACAAATGGTATAAACTGAAGAAATTCACAGAGGGTCTAATCCTTCCCTACTCTATTTGAAAAAAAAAAACTTTGTGTATCAAATGGAGGCACTGACATGGAACTCTGTCAACATGGGACAATCTGAATAAAACAGGAGAGTACTCCCCCCAGGTGTCCCCCTTAGCTCCGCTGGAGGGATTCCCATGGTTCCCACCGGGGGAGGGAGGGGGATTTCTGGGGGCATGGGACTGGATGGGGATATGACGTGTGGTAAATTTGCCCCAGGGGGGACCCTAGCAACCTACCCGGAATTGATAACAACTCTAGATAATAAACCCACATCAGGATTGGGATACTATCAAATGACAGGCTTCTTTAATAAGATGAAACCCCTATTAAGACCATTAATCTCAATTACGGTGTTTGAGGGCCAGTGTGTGCGTTTGAGGGATGCTAGACATCGTTGTCTTTGATGTACAGACTGATACTCGGCGCCCAAAAGAGTACAGTTCCATACTTTATTAGGGAATGGGAAAGAGAACTAAATAAGGAGCTGTCAGACGAACAAATCAAAAAAATTATTAAATCGACTTACTCAACATCCATAAGTTCGTATGTTCAGGAAATGTCTTATAAATTCATGACAAGGTGGTATAGGACACCAGTAAGATTAACTCAGATGTACCTAGCGGCAGATGCCCGGTGTTGAAGAGGGTGTGAGCAAAGGGGTACATTTCTCCATTTGTTGTGGGAATTCCCCAGGATTAAAGCATTTTGGGTAGCAATTGCACCATGGATTGAAAAGCTGACCCCTAGACCTATGGAGTTCACACTTCTTTGCTTCTTATTCCATGGAAGCCCGGTTCCATTAAAGCCTACAGGAAGAGCATCACACCACACTTATTGAACGCAGCTAAACTATTAATCCCCAGATATTGAAAACAGATCCCCTGCCCAACATTAGAGGATTGGAAAAAGGAGGTAAACCGGAAAATGGAAGCTGAAAAGTGGACTCAAGTAGTCAGGGCCGTCTTTAATATTGATTGGACCCTGGGCAAACATTTCCTTTGGGCCCCCCAGCTTCCCCCCCCCCACTCTAAGACATACAATAAATTTCAGCTAGACTCAAAATCAGGTCAGGAAACAGTTGCGATTGGTTGCCAGAGGTCACAGCATATTAATACTGCTCATTGCCTGGATGCTCGAAGTTACAGCACACATTACGACTCATTGATTAGTTGCTAGAGGTTACAGCACACCATATCTGCTAATTGTTTGGTTGCTAGAGGTTACTACACATCCTTGGTTGCTAGAGGTTACATGCTTACTGCTCAGTGATTGGTTGCTAGAGGTTACTGTGCTCATTACCACTTATTTATTGGTTTCTAGAGGTCACAGTACATCAATACAGCTCACTGATTAGTTACTGAAGGATACAGCACATCATCTCCTCACTGCCTGCACACCCTGGACTGGGTTGGTGAGGGGACCCGCGAATAGACAGAAAACTCCTAGAAATTGCTATTAGCAATGAGCAGAGCAGAGCACACACAGCTATGAAGGTTAACTGAGTGCATCTAGGAACAGAGCCCAATAGGAGCAGTATCCCCGAAGACAGTCTGCAAGAAATAAATGACTAGTCATGCTGCCTGTAGTAGAGCAGTGTGGAGGGGTGTGCTATGTACAGAGTGCAGGATCGAGGGCTGAGCTATGTACAGAGTGCAGGATCGAGGGCTGAGCTATGTACAGAGTGCAGGATTGAGGCGTGAGCTATGTACAGAGTGCAGGATTGAGGCGTGAGCTATGTACAGAGTGCAGGATTGAGGCGTGAGCTATGTACAGAGTGCAGGATTGAGGCGTGAGCTATGTACAGAGTGCAGGATTGAGGCGTGAGCTATGTACAGAGTGCAGGATTAAGGGGTCAGCTGTGTACAGAGTGCAGGATTAAGGGGTCAGCTGTGTACAGAGTGCAGGATTAAGGGGTCAGCTGTGTACAGAGTGCAGGATTGAGGGATGAGCTGTGTACAGAGTACAGGATTGAGGCGTGAGCTATGTACAGAGTGCAGGATTAAGGGGTCAGCTGTGTACAGAGTGCAGGATTAAGGGGTCAGCTGTGTACAGAGTGCAGGATTAAGGGGTCAGCTGTGTACAGAGTGCAGGATTGAGGGGTGAGCTGTGTACAGAGTGCAGGATTGAGGGGTGAGCTGTGTACAGAGTGCAGGATTGAGGCGTGAGCTATGTACAGAGTGCAGGATTAAGGGGTCAGCTGTGTACAGAGTGCAGGATTAAGGGGTCAGCTGTGTACAGAGTGCAGGATTGAGGGATGAGCTGTGTACAGAGTACAGGATTGAGGCGTGAGCTATGTACAGAGTGCAGGATTAAGGGGTCAGCTGTGTACAGAGTGCAGGATTAAGGGGTCAGCTGTGTACAGAGTGCAGGATTAAGGGGTCAGCTGTGTACAGAGTGCAGGATTGAGGGATGAGCTGTGTACAGAGTACAGGATTGAGGCGTGAGCTATGTACAGAGTGCAGGATTAAGGGGTCAACTGTGTACAGAGTGCAGGATTAAGGGGTCAGCTGTGTACAGAGTGCAGGATTGAGGGATGAGCTGTGTACAGAGTACAGGATTGAGGCGTGAGCTATGTACAGAGTGCAGGATTAAGGGGTCAGCTGTGTACAGAGTGCAGGATTAAGGGGTCAGCTGTGTACAGAGTGCAGGATTGAGGGATGAGCTGTGTACAGAGTGCAGGATTGAGGGGTGAGCTGTGTACAGAGTGCAGGATTGAGGGGTGAGCTGTGTACAGAGTGCAGGATTGAGGGGTGAGCTGTGTACAGAGTGCAGGATTGAGGCGTGAGCTATGTACAGAGTGCAGGATTAACGGGTCAGCTGTGTACAGAGTGCAGGATTAAGGGGTCAGCTGTGTACAGAGTGCAGGATTGAGGGATGAGCTGTGTACAGAGTACAGGATTGAGGCGTGAGCTATGTACAGAGTGCAGGATTAAGGGGTCAGCTGTGTACAGAGTGCAGGATTAAGGGGTCAGCTGTGTACAGAGTGCAGGATTGAGGGATGAGCTGTGTACAGAGTACAGGATTGAGGCGTGAGCTATGTACAGAGTGCAGGATTAAGGGGTCAGCTGTGTACAGAGTGCAGGATTAAGGGGTCAGCTGTGTACAGAGTGCAGGATTGAGGGATGAGCTGTGTACAGAGTGCAGGATTGAGGGGTGAGCTGTGTACAGAGTGCAGGATTGAGGGGTGAGCTGTGTACAGAGTGCAGGATTGAGGCGTGAGCTATGTACAGAGTGCAGGATTAAGGGGTCAGCTGTGTACAGAGTGCAGGATTAAGGGGTCAGCTGTGTACAGAGTGCAGGATTGAGGGATGAGCTGTGTACAGAGTACAGGATTGAGGCGTGAGCTATGTACAGAGTGCAGGATTAAGGGGTCAGCTGTGTACAGAGTGCAGGATTAAGGGGTCAGCTGTGTACAGAGTGCAGGATTGAGGGATGAGCTGTGTACAGAGTGCAGGATTGAGGGGTGAGCTGTGTACAGAGTGCAGGATTGAGGGGTGAGCTGTGTACAGAGTGCAGGATTGAGGGGTGAGCTGTGTACAGAGTGCAGGATTGAGGGGTGAGCTGTGTACAGAGTGCAGGATTGAGGGGTGAGCTGTGTACAGAGTGCAGGATTGAGGGGTGAGCTGTGTACAGAGTGCAGGATTGAGGGGTGAGCTGTTTACAGAGTGCAGGATTGAGGGGTGAGCTGTATACAGAGTGCAGGACTGAGGGTGAGCTGTGTATGGAGGGCTGCAGAAGAGAAGCTGTAACTCACTGCATGTCAGTGGAACAGATTCTGCCTGTGTAGATCCTCCACCCCCTCCCCCTCTGCTCTCACATAGAGATAGACGATGTGTTTTGTAGAGCAAAGAGCGTTCTTAATGGCCATCGGGAGGAGAGCGCTGTTACTTGTGAATACAGAAGCAGCACTTCTGTATTTACAAGTGACAGTAGTGAGTAGCGAGCAGCCATTGCCAGACTCCGGAGGTGGAGGAACTATTTTTTTCTTTTGTGCTGTCTCGACAGTGTGGAGCGAGATGCCCTCCTCTAACGAGAGAAAAGAGAGAGTGAGTCAAGTCACGTTGAAGTAGGGAGGGGTGGGATGGGAAAGGGGGGGATGATAATGAGAAGGGAGATCACAGGAGAAGAGAGATTTAAAATTTAAAGTGGAATTAGGATAGAGACTGTATATGGTCACCACAATTTTTCTTTTTTCATTTCTTTTGCGGAGTTCTGGGTTTGTCACTTAAAATGGGGGGAGGAGTAGGGTAGGAGGGTTGTTTACATGTAAATACGGTTGAAAATATTTCATCACATGATACAATTATTTTATTTTTGACAACATGGCCATTAGTGGCCTCTTATATCATATGAGGTTTTGGTAGAGGGGGAATCCAAAAACACGTGGAAGTAGGAGAGGGGATTACCCCTTTCCCTTTTTTTTATTCTTTTGGATTGTTATTTAAAGAGTTGGGGAATTAGGCCAGGAAGGTCACTACACGTAACTCACGGGTAATTAATCACATGATACAACTGCTTTTTCTTTTTTTTTGACACAGAAGGGCACAGTAGGAGAAACAAGATTCAAAGTAGAAGGAATGGAGTGGGAAAGGGGAAGGAACAGAGTAGACTTACTCAAGGGTAGGGATGAGCCGAACACCCCCCGGTTCGGTTTGCACCAGAACCTGCGAACAGACCAAAATTTCGCACGAACGTTAGAACCCCATTGAAGTCTATGGGACTCGAACGTTCAAAATCAAAAGTGCTAATTTTAGAGGCTAATTTGCATGGTATTGTCCTAAAAAAGGGTTTGGGGACCCGGGTCCTGCCCCAGGGGACATGTATCAATGCAAAAAAAGTTTTAAAAATGGCCGTTTTTTTCGGGAGCAGTGATTTTAATGATGCCTAAAATGAAAAAAAAAGTGAAATATTCCTTTAAATATCGTACATGGGGAGTGTCTATAGTATGCCTGTAAAGTGGCACGTGTTACCCGTGCTTAGAACAGTCCCTGCACAAAATGACATTTTTAAAGGAATAAAAGTAATTTAAAACTGCTTACAGCTTTAATGTAATGTCGGGTCCTGGTAATATGGATGAAAATTAGTGAGACAAACGGCATGGGTACCCCCCCCAGTCCATTACCAGGCTCTTTGGGTCTTGTATGGATATTAAGGGGAACCCCGCACCCAAATTAAATAAAGGAAAGGTGTGGGGCCCCCAGGCCCTCTGAACAGCAGCATACAGGCGGTGCAAACAAGACAGGGACTGTAGGTTTGTTGTTAAGTAGAATCTGTTTGTAATTTTGAACTGGTACATTTTTAAAGTGTTTAGCTCCAGCCAAAAAATCTATCTTAAGCTTTTTGGAAAACATAGGGAAGGGTTATCACCCCTGTGACATTTGTTTTGCTGTCTGTGTTCCTCTTCAGAAGATTTCACCTCACTTTCTGTCCCAATTACAAATGTTTTTTGAAAATTTGGGGTTTTTAGTGAAACAAGGATTGGTGATAAAGCATCAGTGGAAAGGAGAAACGTTTTTCCCATATTAACTCTTATGCCCTGTACACACAATAGGATTTTCCGATGGAAAACGTGTGATAGGACTTTTTTGTCGGAAATTCCGACCATGTGTGGGCTCCATCACACATTTTCCATAGGAATTTCCGACACACAAAGTTTGAGAGCTTGCTATAAAATTTTCCGACAACAAAATCCGTTGTCGGAAATTCCGATTGTGTGTACACAAATCCGACGCACAAAGTGCCACGCATGCTCAGAATAAATTTAGAGATGAAAGCTATTGGCTACTGCTAGTCCCGACGTACGTGTTTTACGTCACCGCATTCAGAACAATCAGATTTTCCGACAACTTTGTGTGACCGTGTATATGCAAGACAAGTTTGAGCCAACATCCATTAGAAAAAATCCATGGATTTTGTTGTCGGAATGTCTGATCAATGTCCGACCGTGTGTACAGGGCTTATCAGGAGAGAATTTCCCTTCCTAGGGGTAGATATCATCTCACTTCCTGTTGTCTCCTTCCGTTTGCAAGTAGGAGTCATTTGTAAGTTGGATGTTTGAAAGTAGGGGCCTGCCTTATATACTCTGCAGAAATTGGGGCCTTAGGTGTTGCCACAACACTGTAAGCCCTCACAGGGCCCTGCTGTGAAATATTAGATCAAGAATTGTAATTACATGCCCCTGTTGAACAGGGTCAGAAAAACTGGGCCTTTGGTGATGGTGGTGGTGGTGCTGGTGCCACAACACTCTAAGTCCTCACAGTTACTCTTGGTGGGCGCAGAAACGGGCCCTGCTGTGAAATATTAGATCAGGAATTGTAGTTAAATGTCCCTGTTGAACAGGGGCAGAAAAATTGGGCCTTAGGCACTGGTGCCACAACACTGCAACCCCTCACAGATACTCTAGTTGGAGCGCAGGAACAAGCCCTGCTGCAAAGTATTGCATCAAAAATTGTAATTACATGCCCCTGTTAAACAGGGGCTGAAAAATTGGGCCTTAGGCACTGGTGCCACAACACTGCAACCCCTCACAGATACTCTAGTTGGAGTGCAGGAACGAGCCCTGCTGCAAAGTATTGCATCAAAAATTTTAATTACACGCCCCTGTTAAACAGGGGCAGAAAAATTGGGCCTTAGTCACTGGTGGCGGCGCCCAGAACCAAAAATATTATTACAAGCTATCAGCATGATCATTGAGGAGGAAGAGGATAGTCACTCAGCATAACAGGATAGTCACTCAGCATCAGCATAGGGAGTCTTGAAGGAATCTGACATTTCAAAAAAAATTATTTGGTTACATAAGCATCAGGTGCTTGGTATCTGGTGGTGATCCAAGACTGATTCATTTTTATGAAGGTCAGTCGATCGACCGAGTCGGTGGACAGGCGCACCTTGTAATCGGTTACAAAGCCTCCAGCAGCACTGAATGTGCATTCTGAAAGAACGCTGGATGCAGGACAGGCCAGTAGCTCAGTTGCATACTGTGCAAGCTCTGGCCAGTGATCCATCCCCAAGACCCAGTAACCCAGAGGATTTTCGGTGGGAAAGGTGTCCAAGTCCGATCTTGCCCCTAGGTATTCCTGCACAATGTAAAACAGACGCTGGCAATGGTTGCTGGAACCGATCAGACCTTGGGACTGCGGACTAAAAAATTGGCATCGGTCAGACGGCCACCTTCTCCACCGCTCTTTCCTTGACTTACCGAAGCCTCAGCAACACGTTGTCCAGGAACAGGAGTTTGTAAGCTCCCAGTCTCTGGGAATGCGTTGCACAGACCTTTCTGCAAGGCCTCACGAAGATGTTTCATCCTCTGCTCCCTCTGCAATGGCAAGATAAGGTCCGTAACCTTACCCTTGTAATGTGAATCAAGGAGGGTTGCCAGCAAGTAACGATCCCTTTCCTTGATACCACGAATACGAGGAACCTTCCGCAGGCTTTGCAGGATCAGGGAGGCCATGCAGCGTAGGTTTGCTGAGGCATGATCCGCAGCCACCTCCTCCCAGCCAAGTACAAGTCCATGGGTTTATTGGGACTGTAAATGATCCCTTAAAGACTGCTGTTGATGCTGAGTGCCAGGCTCCACCTCCATGCTGACACAATCCTCCTCCTCCTCTTCCTCGTCCTCTTCCTGTGTGATCGGCGGGCACGCAGGAACACTGTCTGGATAAAGGGGGCCTTGAGAGCTAAGGAAGTCCTCCTCTTCCTGCCTCTGTTCTGCCTCAAGTGCCCTGTCCATTATTCCACGCAGCGTGTGCTTCAACAGGTGGACAAGGGGGACAGTGTCACTGATGCATGCACTGTCACTGCTCACCATCCTCATGGCCTCCTCAAATGGTGACAGGACAGTGCATGCATCCCTGATCATGGCCCACTGGCGTGGGGAAAAAAACCAAGCTCCCCTGACCCTGTCCTGGTGCCATAGTCGCACAGGTACTCATTGATGGACCTCTGCTGCGTGTGCAGTCACTGCAGCATGGCCAACGTTGAGTTCCACCTGGTGGGCAAGTCACAGATTAGGCGGTTCTTGGGCAGGTTAAATTCCTTTTGGAGGTCAGCCAGCCGAGCACTAGCATTATAAGACCGGCGGAAATGCACACAGACTTTCTTGGCCTGCCTCAGGACATCCTGTAAGCCCGGGTACCTGCCCAAGAACCGCTGCACCACCAAGTTAAGGACGTGAGCCAAACAGGGCACATGGGTAAGTTGTCCCTGTCAGAGGGCAGAGAGAAGGTTGGTGCCATTGTTGCAAACCACCATTCCTGGCTTAAGCTGGTGTGGCGTCAACCACCTCTGAACCTGCCCCTGCCGAGTTGACAGAATCTCTGCCCCAGTGTGGCTCCTGTCCCCCAAGCACACCAGCTCAAGCACCGCATGGCATCTTTTGGTCTGCGTACTTGCGTAGCCCCTTGAACGCCTACAGAGCACCGCTGGTTCCGACGACAAAGCACAGGAAGAGGCCATGGAGGAAGAAGAAGAGGAGGGAGTGGAGGAGAGAGGTGTGTCAGAATCACCAGTAGTAGCATTTTGGAGGCGTGGTGGCAGAACAACCTCCAACACTACTGCACCTTGTCCTGCATCCTTCGCAGCTGCTAGCAGAGTCACCAATGCACCGTGAAACTTAGGTAACGTCCCTGTCAATGCCTGCTGGACCATGAGTCAGCGGTAATATGCACCTTACCGCCCTGTCCAGTGAGGCCAAGACATTGCCTTCCACATGCCGGTAGAGAGCCGGAATCGCCTTCCGTGAGAAAAAGTGGCATTTGGGAACCTGCCACTGAGGAACCGCACATTACACAAACTCACAGAAGGGGGCAGAGTCTACCAACTGAAAAGGTAGCAGTTGAAGTGCTAGCAGTTTTGCCAAGCTAGCATTCAACCGCTGGGCATGTGGATGGCTGGGAGAGAACTTCTTTCTGCGGTGCAGCAGCTGGGGCAGGGAAATTTGCCTGGTACAATATGACATTGGTGTACCGATAGCAGATTGCCCGCAAGTACTTGGCTGTGACACACCTAATTCTACACCTTCATTCCTCTCAGTGCAAGTCTCAGAGAGGACTGAAGGTATAGTGGGGTTGGATATCCCAGCTGATGAGGAGCAAGGAGAGGTCCTCTTTGTTCTTTGGTGTGGGTCTTTTAGGTACGCTTGCCAACGAACTGCATGGCAGGTCAACATATGTCTGGTCAAGCATGTGGTGCCCAAGCGGGAGATGTTTTGGCCACGCGAGATACGCTTTTGCGTATCTCGCGTGGCCAAAAGACATATGTTGCAAATAGCAGCAGTGCAATCTGATGCACTCCTCTCAAAAAAGGTCCACACCAAAGAACTTTTGGAATAATGTGCAGAGACAGCAGCGCCCTGCACATGCGGAGCTCTGCGGTGTGATGCAGTCAGTGTGCTGCCCTTAAGCTGGCCCCTGGAGGGCATCCTGCCTCATTGGTGATGTGCCTCCTCCTCCTCCTCTCTCCTATCAGGCACGCACGTGGAGTCAGTGACCTCATCATCCCCTCCCTCCTAATTACTGGAGCAAACCTGGCAGTATGCTGCAGCAGGGGGAACATGACTGCCAGATTGCTGTCCTTCTTGGGCACCCCCTCTGTCTGGGCTCACGTTACTGCCTTCCGCTAGCTGAGTACTATCATCGGAGCCTTCAAAACGCTGGGCATCCTCCTGGAGCATGTACCCAACACTGTGGTCAAACAGTCCAGGGGACTCCTCTGGAGGACATGATGGGGCTAGGGAAGGAGCGACTGATGCTATTGAGCCGAGGGAAGAGGCCGCGTTGGCAGCTGCTTTGCCAAAGTACCCTGAGCCTGGGTGAGAGAGGATGAGGAGGATGAGGGTGGCTTGGTCATCCACTCGACCAAGTCTTCCGCATGTTGTGGCTCAACACGGCCAGCTGCCAAAAAAAAGGCCAAGCGTGTCCCATGGCTATGTGCTGATGAGGATGCACCGTGTCCACAACCAGCACTGTTGCCTCTAGACAAAGAGCCTGCTTGCCCTCTTTTATTGGCTTGTGACCGTCTGCCTCTCCTTGTTGGCCTTCCAGACATACTTACTAATGGCCTGCAGTGAGATGTGGCTGCACAAAACTGGGATGTGTATAATATATATACCGATTATACTTCAGCTAGCAGAATCAACTGCCTGCCTGTAGTATTATTATGAGAGCACCTGCACTTGTCTTCAGGTAGCTATACTGTAGGTGCAACTGTGCAGGGTTACACAGTACACTAACTGTAAATACTTCAAGAACCTGCCTGTGCTATTAATAGGATCAGAAGAAGCGCACAAGTACCTGTCTTCAGGTAGCTACACTGTAGGTGCAACTGTGCAGGGTACACAGTACACTAACTGGAAATACTTCAAGAGCCTGCCTATGCTATTAATAGGATCAGAAGAAGCACACAAGCACCTGGCTTCAGGTAGCTATACTGTAGGTGCAACTGTGCAGGATTACACAGTACACTAACTGTAAATACTTCAAGAGCCTGCCTGTGCTATTAATAGGATCAGAAGAAGCGCACAAGCACCTGTCTTCAGGTAGCTATACTGTAGGTGCAACTGTGCAGGGGACACAGTACACTAACTGGAAATACTTCAAGAGCCTGCCTGTGCTATTAATAGGATCAGAAGAAGCACACAAGCACTTGTCTTCAGGTAGCTATACTGTAGGTGCAACTGTGTAGGGTTACACAGTACACTAACTGTAAATACTTCAAGAGCCTACCTGTGCTATTAATAGGATCAGGAGAAGCACACAAGCACTTGGCTTCAGGTAGCTATACTGTAGGTGCAACTGTGCAGGGTACACAGTACACTAATGCCCCGTGCACACGGTCGGACATTGATCGGACATTCCGACAACAAAATCCTAGGATTTTTTCCGACGGATGTTGGCTCAAACTTGTCTTGCATACACACGGTCACACAAAGTTGTCGGAAAATCCGATCATTCTGAACGCGGTGACATAAAACACGTACGTCGGGACTATAAACGGGGCAGTAGCCAATAGCTTTCATCTCTTTATTTATTATGAGCATGCGTGGCAACGGATTTTGTTGTCGGAAAATTTTATAGCCTGCTCTCAAACTTTGTGTGTCGGAAAATCCGATGGAAAAAGTCCGATGGAACCCACACACGGTCGGAATTTCCGACAACACGCTCCGATCACACATTTTCCATCGGAAAATCTGACCGTGTGTACGGGGCAAAACTGGAAATACTTCAAGGGCCTGCCTGTGCTATTAATAGGATCAGAAGAATTACACAAGCACTTGGCTTCAGGTAGCCAAGGTACAATTGTGCAGGGTTACACAGTACACTAACTGTAAATACTTCAGGAGCCTGCCTGTGCTATTAATAGGATCAGAAGAAGCACACAAATACTTGGCTTCAGGTAGCTCTACTGTAGGTGCAACTGTGCAGGGTTACACAGTACACTAACTGTAAATACTTCAAGAGCCTGCCTGTGCTAATAATAGGATCAGAAGAAGCACACAAGCACCTGTCTTCAGGTAGCTATACTGTAGGTGCAACTGTGCAGGGCACACAGTACACTAACTGGAAATACTTCAAGAGCCTGCCTGTGCTATTAATAGGAGCAGAAGAAGCACACAAGCACTTGGCTTCAGGTAACTATACTGTAGGTACAATTGTGCAGGGTTACACAGTACACTAACTGGAAATACTGTAAATACACCTGCCTGCCTGTCAGTATATTAGGAAGAGAATAACAGGAACGGATCTAGCTAAACTGAATACAGTGTATAAATTTAAATTATATATATATATATATATATATATATATATATATATATATATATATATATATATATATATATATATATATATATATATATATATATATATATATATATATATATATACATATATATATATATATACACACACACACACACACACACACATATACATATACACACACACACAACACCTGGGATGCATATATATACACACAATACACTGTAAGTGCAGCTAACTGACTCGACCTGCCTACTCTAACTTAAATCAAATGACACTGTCTCTATGTCTATCTATCTCTCTCCGCCACAACACAACACACAAGTGTGGGGTGTGTACTTAACCCCCTGAGCCATAATTGGCCAAAGCCTCCCTGCCTTTGGCCAATTACAGCTCTCTGTACACATTGCGCTGTGATTGGCCAAGCATGCTGGTCATAGTGCATGCTTGGCCAATCATCAGCCAGCAATGCACTGCGATGCAGTGAATTATGGGCCGTGGCGCGCCACTCGAATTTGGTGCGAATGGCCTATAACGTTCGTAATTCGGCGAACGGCCGAACACACGATGTTTGAGTCGAACATGCGTTCGACTCGAACACGAAGCTCATCCCTACTCAAGGAATGGTGGGGAGGAGGGGGGGGGGGGTGAGGAGGGAATTAAAAACATTTTTTTTGAGAGGGGGGAAGGTAATTTAATTAGTAAATTTTTGACAAGATAATTTTGCACTTAATCTTTTCTTGTAAGGTTTATTTTGGTGTTTTTAATGTAAAACTATGGAATACAAGAATGTAAAATATTGAAAATATTGAATAGAAATGATGAAGTTTATAATAAAATTAAAAAAAAATAAATAAATCCAAAAAAAATCTGATTTTTTAAAAATTAAAAAAAAAAAATCATAGATTTTTATTCACCCTGTCATTAAGGGGGGGTAAATCTTCCTCAGGTCAAGTGGTTAAAGATGATGGTTAATACACCAAGAAAGGTTAAATACTACAGTTTAAAAGCATATAGTATATATAACCCAATTAATAAAAAACATTACTGTGTTCAAATTAGATATGTGCAATTCGTTCCACATTAATTTTTTGACAAAATTAGACAAATTTGTTAATTCGGAAATATTCGAATTAACGAAAACCGGTTTAACAAATTTTTCCAAAAATCGGAAATTTGAAGATTTGGAAATACGAAAATTGAAAATTCGAAAATCTGAAAATAACGATAATCTGGAAATTCAAAAGAACAAAAATTCAAAAATAAGAATGAAAATTAGAAAACCCAAAAATTCAAAAATCTGAAATAATAACTAACTAACTAACAATAACTATTACTAACTATTATATTATAGGTATTGAAATTTCCTTTCAAATCTGGTTGTTAGTGAACGTAACAAATACGAATGTATCCAAAGTTACGAATTATCCGAAATAACGAATGCTACATCTAAACGAATGTAACGTAACAAATGAATAATAAATAATAATAAAAAGTTATTATCATTAATTTGTTACAGTCCATTAGTTTAGATGTGGCATTCGTTATTTCGGATAATACGTAACTTCGGATAAATTCATATTCGTTACGTTCACTAACAACCAAATTTAAAAAGAAATTCCAATACCTATAATTTTATAGTTATTATTAGTTAGTTAATTTCAGATTTTCGGATTTTCAAATTTTTAGATTTTCAAATTTTCGGATTTTTGTTCTTTCAAATTTTCAGGTTTTCTTTCTATTTTTGGATTTTTGAATTTACGAATTTATTCGAAATAACGAATTTCGATCATAACGAATTACTCGAAAAATGAAAATAAAAACAAACAAATGAAACGAAAATTAACAAATTTTTTGGCAGTGCACATGTCTAGTTCAAAACAAGTATCCCATTTGCTGTTAAACAGAGTCAAAGTGTTAAAGAATGTATGAAACATCTTTTCCATAAACCTTATAGAGTCTACTCTCAATTTGCTTGTAAAATTGGGAGAAAAAGAGTCTTCCAATGTAAGGCAATCACCCAATGGATAGTTACACAAATAGTATGTAGGAGCCTCATATGGAGTTTGGAATTCTATGGGATGGATGCAAAAAACAAACAATTTGCCATTGTACGGTGAAGTGTCCTTTGTGGAAAATTCCTCTAATTTTTGCCAAACAGGGAGAACTTTCTCGCAGGCCCAAAACATGTAAGGGAGGGAACCTGGAGACTTGCAACCTCAAAAGCAAACGGGTGATACAGTTTTGAAGGTATCATGTATTATTACTGGGGTCAGACACCATCTAGTAAAGTTCTTTCGTGGATTGCAGGTGACCGGGTACATTTCTGAAGGTTTGTAATGCAGTCATCCCAATCCTCTATAGTAAAAGTAATATCACAATCAGCTTCCCATTTAGTCCAAGAGTTTATCCCGTGAATCAGCACCGGACATATGATTGTAAATCTCTGAAATAAGTCCCTTCCCTCTAGAAGTTTAATGATATATATACGTTTTTAGCTTCAGTTTACATTTTTGCTATATTACACAACAAGCCAAGGAGACTGTGGAGATCCTCTGAGGTGTAGAAGCTGTCTGCCCAGGAGCCCGATCATTTACATCAATGGCAGAACCAGTGAGATCACCCAACGGGTCCAACACCATTTTTTCCCACTTTCCTCAGCTGACTGACAGGAGGAACAAACCACACAACTCTCTCCCCCCGATGGGCAGCAATCCAAACCTATTCCTATCATGGTACCAGGCTTCCTCCCAGCTGGATCAACTTCCTACCGACTTACATGTCATAACCACCATCATTAGGACTAAAGCAGCCCGTACACGGAGCAAATTTCTTTCAACAAAAAAATTCACTTGATTCCCCCCATCAACACAGACAGTGTTGACAAGAGAATTCCTCCTGTGGAGCCAATGTATTCTCCGAGCGGGGTGGGGGAGCCTTCCCTGCCGGGAGAAGGCAATGATTACTGTTAGAGGCTATACTAGCTGCTAGTGACAATCGCGTGCAAAATCAAGCAGCAAAATCAATCGATCAATCAACTTGGTATATTCAGCCTGCACATACATGTATAAAAACACAAGAATCACGCTCATTTGTAAGTATAAACCATAAATAGTAAAATAATAAAAGATGATATATGAAATAAATGAGTGATTAAATTGATAATCACAGCAAAAAAAATGAACAAGTGATAAGCAAAATTGAATGAGTGTAAAGTTCAAACGCGCATGCGCAGTGGGTGACAGGCTGTGAAGCCACAGCCCGGCGTCCACAGTTGAAATGCTGGCGCCGACGAGCGGAGGGGGGGACGAGCGGGGCCTCGATCCCCCGCATCGCTGGACCCAGGGACAGGTGAGTGTCCAATTAAAAGTCAGCAGCTGCAGTATTTGTAGCTGCTGACTTTTAATTTTTTTTTTTTTTTTTGACGGCCCCCCTGGGTGGAACTCCTCTTTAAGGCTTATCTTACCAAGCGACTTCTGTAAGTGTGTTTTTGTCTATGCTACTGAATAAATTCTAAAAGGTTTTACACTATCGGAGTTTCCATATTTTTGTTACATGCTATGCATTTCCTATGAGCCGGTCCATACAAGGCGATGATCCGAGGACCCATCGGCAGATCAGCATGGGTGATACTTTCAGAGTCACAGCTGTTATGCTTTTCATGATCCTCTGTAGTGGGGATCATGTCTGTTTGGTAAGAAGTAACCCCTTCTATACCGGCGGTGGATCACATCTTTATGTCACATAGTGGATGAGGATCGTCTTATGTGGACGTTTTTGTTTTGCACGGGTGGATGAGTTTTGTCATTATTATTCACAGAGACTTATTTTTAGCCCCCGTTCACACCTATGTGAATTAGATGTGGCTTACACCGCATCTAATTCGCAGGACATTTTAAAATACATGCATATGAATGCATCTGGTTCACATATGTGCAACGTGTGCGTTTTCTGGGCATTGCGGTGCGAATTACGAGCCCCTTATCTTCTATGGGAACGCATCTGCTTCGCAGATGCATTGCATTCTGAACATGGATTTTCTCCTCACTACACCTCCCCCTCCTTCCCCCCCCCTCTCTCTAATCACTGATCCTGAGCTAAATGCAGATGAGCCTTTGAACAGGAGATTTTTATCTCCCCAGTGAAACCTGAGCTTCAATTCATGTGTGAACCCAGGCTAAATGGTTGATCTTTACACTCATTCAATTTTGCTTATCACTTGATCATTTTTTTTTTTGCAGTGATTATCAATTTATTCACTCAGTTTATTATATCATCTTTTATTATTTTATTATTTATGGTTTATACTTACAAATGAGCGAGATTCTTGTGTTTTTATATTTTATTACTATATGGGTGTCATATAATTAGAAATGCTGCTATTCACATTTATCTGTTTTGGTCTAGTTTCACAAATTTGAGTCATTCACTCACACAAATCTTAGCGCAGATTTTTCCCTGTTTTTTTCCGTCTGCACATACATGGTTTTAATCTCGGCCAGTTCCTGCTGAACCGGCCAAGATTCGAACCATCTATGACTGGCCTAACTTGTCAGGAGCTATCACAGAAAAGGTGGGCAAAAAGCAGGGTAATGCCAATAGTTCTACAGCAGTCCATAGCCCAGCGTAATGCCCATCTAATCTCTCCAAGTGCCACTTGGAAGACCTTAAAGGGTAACTTCACTTTTATGGGAAAAATCTAGCAAATAAAATAATATAGCATATACAATTGCTAATGAAGTCATATTGTAATTGAATGTTATTAAAATGACCTTTCCTTTTCAATCTGCAGCCACTGTAGTTTTCTGTAAAATGCAATATGGTCATCTGGTTCAGGATACCATCTGTGTACAGAACACCCCCCAGATAACTTATTTCCTGCTTGTGTGATTGGCTCCCTGATTTTCCCAGAAGTCTGCACTAAGATAAAAGTCAGATTTCAGTCCCCTGCAACAAAAATGTATTTTTGGTGAGATACTCCCAGTAGGAAATCACATCCAAAGGGATGCAGACCCTGCCACTTTCCTCATAGGGATACATTTTTTGGGATTGCATGGCTGTCCCACCCCCTGTTATCGTAATTACTACTTAACTGATTCCCTGCCGGCTCAGATCATGTGACCTGATAAAGGGGTTAATCCCTGAAATATGTAGTCTGCTACCGACTGAGCTCCGGGATTATTCTATAACCTGTCCTTCCAATTGCTTTGCAGTCCTATTGATTTCAGCCTGCCTGTGATGGCTCTGCCTCTCCTTCCCTCCCTGACCGGCAGGAATGGAGTGTGCCTTTCCTGAGCTGAAAATGTATCTTGGACCACTCAGGTCCCCCTCCAGCTTTCCTTGTTCGGTATCCTTTTTTGAGAGTGGGAGTTCCATCTACACCCTCTGTGAACATCTCACTGTCTTTTCATAGCACCACCAGGGTTCATTACATCCATCCATCCCTCCGGGTCTGCAGAGGATGACATGCTAGCCGTGAGTAACACAAGCGGACTTTGCGGCAGACTTGGTCCGGCGGACCGGAGTCCGTCGGACAATTCGATCGTGTGTGGGCTCCAGCGGACTTTTTTTCCCCAAAAGTTTGACGGACCTAGAAATGAAAAATGTTTTAAATCTTTCCGACGGACTCGAGTCCGGTCGCAAAGTCTGCTCGTCTGTATGCTAGTCCGACGGACAAAAAACGACGCTAGGGCAGCTATTGGCTACTGGCTATGAACTACCTTGTTTTAGTCTGGTCATACATCATCACGTACTAAGCCGTCGGACTTTGGTTGATCGTGTGTAGGCAAGTCCGTTCATTCGGAAAGTCCGTTGAAAAGTCAGTCGAAAAGTCCGCCGGACCAAGTCTGCCGTAAAGTCCGCTCGTGTGTACGCGGCATAACGGCATCTGACCAGCCGACCGTTTTGAAGCCATGTTACCTGTACGTACTCGTCGTAGAGCTTGTGCATTGTATGTGCTTGGTGCTGTAGTTCATTCTTTAGCCCAAGACCAGTCCATGAACAGGGCGAGGAGGAGTTCATGGACGAAGAATTGGTTGCTCCAGCGTGACCAATTCTGTCACATGCCTTTGCTCTGTGAGATCTGTGAGAATAATCCTGAGAATTTCAAGAACTTATCCCAGAGACCTGTTCTGCTATAAATCAGGTCCTGCAGAAGGACTATATTAAGGTAAGAATTTTATCCTTTATTAGCATCACATGTTATTTTATTTAACCACTTGACCACTGGGCACTTAAACCCCTGTAACCTGGGGGACAGGTAGCAGGTACAAAGCTCCCTGGGATGAGCAGTCTTTCAGGCACAGATACCAAATCCAGTGGAATAGTGACAAACAGTGCGGTGTTTATTTGTGATATATACAAGTCTATATACAGGTGCTGTACAGTGTTCCAAAAAAACAAAATAGGAACAGAAATAGCCAAAACAAAACCTAGCCGTGTCTCGGCACTAACTAAACAATATTTAAAGATCCTAACTACCAGGCTGAGCAAGCCTACAGCTTGTCAGCTTCCACATACCTTTTTGCTCTCCTACACAGAAGTTGTCTGAGGTTCCCAGGCCAAGAGCAAAGGCTGTCTTGCTCAGGTGAGCTTAAATTAGCCTGGGGGAGAGGACCAAGACCTGAACTGGACCATGGATCAGAGATCCCTGAACCTGTATGAGAGGAGCCTGGGAGATGTATAAACCCCGAACAGGACTTTTCCTGGCTCTCTCTGGGATGCTCTGCTAACCCCCTTAATAACCAGACCAATTTTCAGCTTTTGGTGCTCTCACATTTTGAATGACAATTACTCAGTCATGCAACACTGTATCTATATGTATTTTTTGTCCTTTTTTTCACACAAAAAGAGCTTTCTTTTGGTGGTATTTAATCACCACAGGGTTCTTTATTTTTTACGCTATAAAAGAAAAAAGACCAAAAAATCTGTTTAAAAAAATGCATTTTTCTTTGTTTCTGTTATAAAATTTTGCAAATTAGTAATTTTTCTTCATATATTTTGGCCAAAATTTATACCGCTACATATCTTTGGTAAAAATAACCCAAATCGGTGGATATTATTTGGTCTTTGTGAAAGTTATAGAGTCTAAAAGCTATGGTGCGAATATCTGAAAATTGATCACACCTGAAGTACTGACGGCCTATCTAATTTCTTGAGACCCTAACATGCCAGAAAAGTACAAATACCCCCAAATGACCCCTTTTTGGAAAGAAGACATTCCAAGGTATTTAGAAAGATGCATGGTGAGTTTTTTTAAGTTGTCATTCTTTCCCACAATTCTTTGCAAAATCAAGTTTTTTTTTTTTCGTTTTTTTTTTCACAAAATTGTCATATTAGCAGGTTATTTCTCACACACAGCATATGCATACCACAAATTACACCCCAAAACACATTCTGCTATTACTCCCGAGTATGGCGATACCACATGTGTGAGACTTTTACACAGCGTGGCCACATACAGAGGCCCAACATGCAGGGAGCACCTTCAGGTGTTCTGGAGCACCCAGGCCAATTCTGACATTTCTCTCCTACATGTAAAAATCATCATTTATTTGCTAGAAAATTACATAGAACCCCAAAACATTATATATGTTTTTTCGCAAAGATCCTAGAGAATGCAATGGCGGTCATTGCAACTTTTTATCTTGCACGGTATTTGAGCAGCAATTTATCAAACGCGTTTTTTTTGGAAGAAAAACAGTTTTGTGCTTTAAAAAAAAACAAAACAGTAAAGTTAGCCCAATGTTTTTGCATAATGTGAAAGATGAAGTTACATCGAGTAAATAGATACCTAACATGTCACCTTTCAAAATTGCACACGCTCGTGGAATGGCGCCAAACTTCGCTACTTAAAAATCCCCATAGGCGATGCTTTAAAATTTTTTACTGGTTACATGTTTTGCGTTACAGAGGAGGTCTAGGGTCAAAATTATTGCTCTCGCTCTACCGATCGCAGTGATACCTCACATGTGTGGTTTGAACACCGTTTTCATATGTGGGTGGGACTTACGTATGCGTTTGCTTCTGCATGCGAGCACACAGGGCCAGGGGCGCTTCGAAAAAAAAAAATTTTATTGTTCATTTTACTTTATTTATTTTAGTTTGATGCTTTTTTCCAAAAAATAAATTTTTTGACCACTTTTATTCCTATTACAAGGAATGTAAACATCCCTTGTAATAGGAGTATGGCATGACAGGTCCTCTTTACAGTGAGATATGCGGTCAATAAGACCCCACATCTCACCTCTAGGCTGGGAAGCCTAAAATGAAAAAAAAAAAAAAACGATCGTGGCTTCGATCGTAGCAGTGAGTCGGTAGAAGCACCGGAGGGTGGCAGGAGGGGGGACGTCCCCTCTCGCCTCCCGTAAGAACGATCAAGCAGTGGAACTGCCGCTATGATCATTCTTATGGTGTAGGGAATCGCCGGCTGAAAAAGCTGATATCTGAATGATGCCTGTAGCTGCACCCATCATTCAGATATTACCGTTCAAAGTCAAGAACGTTGTATGACAGCCGGCGAGCGGGAAGTGGTTAAAATGCATTTTTTTTTAACACAAAGTTGTCCATTTATACAATATTTCTAACACATAGCATGTATATACCAAACATGACACGCCAAAATAGATTCTCCTTCTTCTCCTGAGTACAGCGATACCACATGTGTGAGACTTCCACAGCCTGGCCACATACAGAGGCCGAGTACAGCCGAGTATGGCTGAGCATGGCAGGGTATAGCCGAGTATGGCTGGGTATCACTGAGTATTGCAGAGTATGGCTGGGTATGGCAGGGTATGGCTGGGTATGGCAGAGTATGGTGGGGTATTGCAGAGTATGGTGGGGTATTGCAGAGTTTGGCTGAGCATGGCTGGGTATGGCTGAGTATGGATGGTATTGCAGGGTATCTCAGAGTATGACTGGGTATGGCTGGTTATGGCAGGGTATTGCAGGGTATTGCGGGGTATTGCGGGGTATTGCGGGGTATTGCAGAGTATTGCAGGGTTTTGTGGGGTATTGCAGGGTATTGCAGAGTGTTGTGGGGTATTGCAGAGTATTTCAGGGTATTGCAGAGTATTGCACAGTATTGCGGGGTATTGCAGAGTATTGCACAGTATTGCGGGGTATTGCAGAGTATTGCACAGTGTTGTGGGGTATTGCAGAGTATTGCACAGTGTTGTGGGGTATTGCAGATTATTGCACAGTGTTGTGGGTTATTGCAGAGTATTGTAGGGTATTGCAGAGTGTTGTGGGGTATTGCAGAGTATTGCACAGTGTTGTGGGGTATTGCACAGTATTGCGGGGTATTGCAGAGTATTGCACAGTGTTGTGGGGCATTGCAGAGTATTGCACAGTGTTGCGGGGTATTGCAGAGTATTGCACAGTATTGTGGGGTATTGCAGAGTATTGCACAGTATTGCGGGGTATTGCAGAGTATTGCACAGTGTTGTGGGGTATTGCAGAGTATTGCACAGTGTTGTGGGTTATTGCAGAGTATTGTGGGGTATTTTAGAGTGTTGTGGGGTATTGCAGAGTATTGCACAGTGTTGTGGGGTATTTCAGAGTATTGCACAGTATTGCGGGTTATTGCAGAGTATTGCAAAGTGTTGTGGGGCATTGCAGAGTATTGCACAGTGTTGTGGGGCATTGCAGAGTATTGCACAGTGTTGTGGGGTATTGCAGAGTATTGCACAGTATTGCGGGGTATTGCAGAGTATTGCACAGTGTTGTGGGGCATTGCAGAGTATTGCACAGTGTTGTGGGGTATTGCAGAGTATTGCACAGTGTTGTGGGGTATTTCAGAGTATTGCACAGTATTGCGGGGTATTGCAGAGTATTGCACAGTGTTGTGGGGTATTGCAGAGTAATGCACAGTGTTGTGGGGCACTGCAGAGTATTGCACAGTGTTGTGGGGTATTGCAGAGTATTGCACAGTGTTGTGGGGCATTGCAGAGTATTGCACTTTTTTTGGGGGTATTGCAGAGTACTGCACAGTGTTGTGGGGTATTGCAGAGTATTGCACAGTGTTGTGGGGCATTGCAGAGTATTGCACAGTATTGTGGAGCATTGCAGAGTATTGCACAGTGTTGTGGGTTATTGCAGAGTATTGCACAGTATTGTGGGGCATTGCAGAGTATTGCACAGTGTTGTGGGGTATTGCAGAGTATTGCACAGTGTTGTGGGTTATTGCAGAGTATTGCACAGTGTTGTGGGTTATTGCAGAGTATTGCACAGTATTGTGGGGCATTGCAGAATATTGCACAGTATTGTGGGGCATTGCAGAGTATTGCACAGTGTTGTGGGTTATTGCAGAGTATTGCACAGTGTTGTGGGTTATTGCAGAGTATTGCACAGTATTGTGGGGCATTGCAGAGTATTGCACAGTGTTGTGGGGTATTGCAGAGTATTGCACAGTGTTGTGGGTTATTGCAGAGTATTGCACAGTGTTGTGGGTTATTGCAGAGTATTGCACAGTATTGTGGGGCATTGCAGAATATTGCACAGTATTGTGGGGCATTGCAGAGTATTGCACAGTGTTGTGGGTTATTGCAGAGTATTGCACAGTGTTGTGGGTTATTGCAGAGTATTGCACAGTGTTGTGGGTTATTGCAGAGTATTGCACAGTATTGTGGGGCATTGCAGAGTATTGCACAGTATTGTGGGGCATTGCAGAGTATTGCAGGGCATTGCAGATTAGTGCAGGGCATTGCAGAGCATTAGGGATGGCTGAGCATTCATGGATGGATGGCTGGATGTCACTGAGCAGCGCTGTGAGCACTACACATCCAGCCCACAGCGCTACTGCCATCCATCCATCCCCCTCTCCGCTCACAGTGTACCAATCGGTACAGAGAGGGGAGGAGAGGAACCGGCGTCATGAGATGACGCCGGTTTGTTTACATGTGATCGCTCTGTCATTTAACGGAGCGATCACATGGTAAACGGCCGCGATTAGCAGCCATTTACTGAGATCCGTGGTACGCCGGGTCACGGATGTGTTCGGGTGCGCGCCCCAGGGGGCGCGCGGGAGGCGAATTGGGTTGGGTTGGTTGTTAAGTGGTTAATGTTTGATAATGTAATGTATTTCTTAACTCAAACACTACTTACCATCATTGCAATATAGTGTGAATGTCCCCTTTTTGTCCTCATGAATGCTGTAATTTTTTCATGTTCTTTTTTGTCCTGCATGCATATTTGCCTT
Organism: Lithobates clamitans; assembly: GCA_037952925.1. NCBI lineage: Eukaryota > Metazoa > Chordata > Amphibia > Anura > Ranidae > Lithobates > Lithobates clamitans. Next base: position 687,825 of record JBBGZY010001201.1, read on the forward strand.
CACTAACCTCCCCAGCATGCAATGCTGGGCACATATCCACCTAGTCTACTCACTTTGAATCTATTTTGTCAGCTGCATTGTAGTTTTTTTCCCCTAAACTCCATCCAAATAGTGTGTGTGTCATTAACTCGATTTCCAATCCCCCCCCCAACTCCATCCAAATAGTGTGTGTGTCATTAACTCGATTTCCAATCCCCTCCCCCCCTAAACTCTATCCAAATAGTGTGTGTGTCATTAACTCGATTTCCAATCCCCTCCCCCCTCAACTCTATCCAAATAGTGTGTGTGTCATTAACTCGCTTTCCAATCCCCGCCCCCCCCCTAATAATTTGCTATAATGTTCTGTGGTGTTGATTTAAAAAAAGCAAATATATGTTGCACTTTGCAAAATTCATTTGCTCCAGGGCTTTAGTAAATGAGCACAAGCTCTGCTGATTTCCATCATCCAATCATGTGCAAGCCACAAAGTTTTTGGATTAATTGCCCTTGCATGTGATTGGGTACTCCTTGCAACATGAAGCCTTTACCTTACCTCATTTACTAAGCTGTGGAGCAACTGCACTTTTCAAACGGCACAGTCTTGTAGCCTTTAGTCAATAAAACCCTGCGTGTCCTTAAACTTAATTGCTAATTTCACCACCCCCTAAAATGTATCAATGTGCCATCAGAGGGGGTGAGCAATCTGATAAGTGTGCCTTTCCATATTATTTATTAAAGAAGATTTCAATTATTTAATGTTATACTGATGCTGGGCAATAATGTTTTAAGTGTATAATGTTCTTGCAATGTTCTTTTCAAAATCCTGAGTTTTGGTTTCTTGTTTGATTCCCCAGTTTCCTTCAATGCCACAGGAATGGCAGACTGTGGCATCCCATTTTACCACCCGTTGGGACTTTCCCAACTGTGGAGGGGCTATAGATGGGAAACATGTCCACATCGTGCCACCACCCCATTCAGGGTCATACTATTTTAATTATAAGGGGTTCCATAGTATTGTCTTAATAGCGGTGGTGTCGGCACAATATGACTTTCTGTATGTGGACATGGGGAAGAATGTCCGGATGTCGGATGGAGGAGTATTTGCCCAGACGGAGTTCTACCAGCGTCTCCAGAGTGCTGGCCTGGGATTACCACCTGATGAGGATAACGTGGAAGGACTCCCCTTTGTCTTCATAGCAGACGAAGCCTTCACTCTGAGCGAGCACCTCATGAGGCCGTTCCCCCAAGGGACCCTCACCTCGGAGAGGAGGGTTTTTAATTTCTGGCTGGCCAGAGCGAGAAGAGTTGTTGAGCATGCTTTTGGGATTCTGGCCAGCCGGTTCCGCCTGTTTCAGACATCGATAAACCTTGCGGAATACAAACTTAATTACATAATTTTAGCTGCATCCTGCACAACTTTTTGAACAAACATTCCCCAAATTATATTTTGCCAGTTGGGCCTGAGGCCGGACTTATTATTAGTGACAATCTGACGGGCCTGGATACTGTCCGTACTGGCTTGGCCCCCCAAAGTGCCCGTCAAGTTCGTGATCAATATGTAGATTATTTTATGGGTAGGGGGGCCATTGCAATGCCCCAGAATATTTAATTTGTTAAAATAAAAAATCTTGATCAAATCTTGAATTATATTTATTGCTTGCCTTTCTTTTTGGCTTTCTCCTAGGTTATCGTAGAGCACTTGTAGTGCCAAGTGTATTTTCCTTTAGTAAATAAACACCATTGTCACTGTAAACAACTATTAACTTTAAACAAACTGATACTGAGCATTTGAAAACAGGCCTTTGGGTTTTTTTGTTTTTTTATTTTAGAAACAGGCCTCTTATTTTTTTTTTTTGAAAACAGGCCTCTATTTTTTTTGTTTTTTATTTTATAAAATCAGGCCTCTTTTTTTTTTTTTTAAAACAGGCCTCTATTTTTTTTGTTTTTTTATTTTATAAAAACAGGCCTCTATTTTTTTTTTGTTTTTTGTTTTTTTAAAAAAAACAGGCCTCTATTTTTTTTGTTTTTTATTTTATAAAAACAGGCCTCTATTTTTTTTTTTTTTTTGGAAAAAGGCCTCTATTTTTTTTTTTTTTTTTTTTTTTTTTATAAAAACAGGCCTCTATTTTTTTTTTTAGAACAGGCCTCTATTTTTTTTTTTTGTTTTTTTATTTTATAAAATCAGGCCTCTTTTTTTTTTTTTTGAAAACAGGCCTCAATTTTTTTTTTTTTTATTTTATAAAAACAGGCCTCTATTTTTTTTGTTTTTGGTAATAAAAACAACAGGCGTCCTTTTTTTGGATTCTAATTTTTGGAAACAGGCATATAATTTTAATAACAGAAAAGAGAAGGCCCAGAATGGGGTCAGCAAACAAGGAAATGAAGGACATGATTGATTTTTTTTGGTTGAAAAAGGGCATTTAGATTCTCCCCAAAACATCGATCATGTTCTTCATTTCCTGCTGCATACGATCCAGCCGATTCTGCATTAAATCAATCTCCCCATTCCAGGCCATTATCTGACCAATTAGGCGTTGTGCACTGTCTGTGATAAAATGTTCACCCAGACCTAAAATTGTATTTTCCTTTAGGCTGGGTTCACACTGGTCCGACAAACGCTCCGACATTGGGAGCTCATGTCGCATGACGTGTGAAATTTAATGTTTCCCTATGGGAGCCGTCCTAACTGGTCCGACACAAGTCGTTCCGACTTTAGAAATGCTCCCTGTACTACTTTGGTCCGACTTTGATCCTACTTCAGCCTATTGACTATCATTGAAGTCGACTTCGGCACGCGACTTGTGCTCAGATGATCTTGAGGGGGAACTCCGCGCCAAATTTTAAATAAAAAACCGGCATGGGTTCCCCCTCCAGGAGCATACCAGGCCCTTGGGTCTGGTGTGGACCTTGAGGGGAACCCCCTACGCCGAAAAAGCGGCGTGGGGGGGTCCCCCCAATCCATACCAGACCCTTATCCGAGCACGCAGCCCGGCAGGACAGGAATGGGGGTGGGGACGAGCGAGCGCCCCCCCCTCCTGAACCGTACCAGGCCGCATGCCCTCAACATGGGGGGTTGTTGCCTTGGGGGAGGGGGGCGCGCTGTGGCCCCCCCACCCCAAAGCACCTTGTCCCCATGTTGATGAGGACAAGGGCCTCTTCCCGACAACCCTGGCCGTTGGTTGTCGGGGTCTGCGGGTGGGGGGCTTATCGGAATCCGGGAGCCCCCTTTAATAAGGGGGCCCCCAGATCCCGGCCCCCCACCCTATGTGAATGAGTATGGGGTACATCGAACCCCTACCCATTCACCTAGGGAAAAAGTGTCAATTTAAAAAAAAACACTACACAGATTTTTAAAGTAATTTATTAGACAGCTCAGGGGGTCTTCTTCCGACTTCGGGGGTCTCTCCGGTTCTTCTCCGCGCTCTCCGGGTCTTCTGCTGGGCTCCTCCGCTCTCTTCTGCTCTTTTGCCGCTCTTTTGCTAAAGCGGAGGAGCCCGGTCTTCAATCTTCTGCCTTCTGCCCTCTTCTCCTGATGTTGACACGACGCTCTCTCCGGCTAGAATGCTCTCTGTGCGCTCTGCTCTGACTTATATAGGTGGTGACCCCGCCCCCTTATGCCGTCACAGTCCCTGGGCATGCTGGGACTATGACGGCATAAGGGGGCGTGGTCATCGGGTGATGACCACGCCCCCTAAAACGTCACAGTCCCAGCATGCCCAGGGACTGTGACGGCATAAGGGGGCGTGGTCACCACCTATATAAGTCAGAGCGGAGCGCTCAGAGTGCATTCCAGCCCCAGAGAGCGTCGTGTCAACATCAGGAGAAGAGGGCAGAAGGCAGAAGATTGAAGACCGGGCTCCTTCGCTATAGCAAAAGAGCAGAAAATAGCGGAGGAGCCCGGCAGAAGATCCGGAGAGCGCGGAGAAGAACCGGAGAGACCCCCGAAGAGAAGAAGGCAGCAGACCGGGCTCCTCCGCTTTAGCAAAAGAGCGGCAAAAGAGCAGAAGAGAGCGGAGGAGCCCGGCAGAAGACCCGGAGAGCGCGGAGGAGAACCGGAGAGACCCCCGAAGTCGGAAGAAGACCCCCTGAGCTGTCTAATAAATTACTTTAAAAATCTGTGTAGTGTTTTTTTTTAAATTGACACTTTTTCCCTAGGTGAATGGGTAGGGGTTCGATGTACCCCATACTCATTCACATAGGGTGGGGGGCCGGGATCTGGGGGCCCCCTTATTAAAGGGGGCTCCCGGATTCCGATAAGCCCCCCGCCCGCAGACCCCGACAACCAACGGCCAGGGTTGTCGGGAAGAGGCCCTTGTCCTCATCAACATGGGGACAAGGTGCTTTGGGGTGGGGGGGCCGCAGCGCGCCCCCCTCCCCCAAGGCAACAACCCCCCATGTTGAGGGCATGCGGCCTGGTACGGTTCAGGAGGGGGGGGCGCTCGCTCGTCCCCACCCCCATTCCTGTCCGGCCAGGCTGCGTGCTCGGATAAGGGTCTGGTATGGATTGGGGGGACCCCCCCACGCCGCGCTTTCGGCGTAGGGGGTTTCCCTCAAGGTCCATACCAGACCCAAGGGCCCGGTATGCTCTTGGAGGGGGAACCCATGCCGGATTTTTATTTAAAATTTTGGCGCGGAGTTCCCCCTAAAGATTCATACCAAACAATGCCGGGCATTGGCGGGGATCCAAGTCGGATCCCCATTCATTGAAAGTCGGACACATGCCGGCTTCATGTCGCAGGGCAAAGTGTCGCACCAGTGTGAACCCAGCCTCAAGCACCATTGCCACTGTAAACAACTATTAACTTTAAACAAACTGATGCTGAGCATTGAAAGAAGAAACCACACATTTTGGTAATTACTAAACAGATTTTTTAATATTCGGTGTACATTCACTTATGCGTTTGTAAAAAATGTAGATAGTCAAAAATATATCTATATTTAGAAATTTTTAACAATATAATTAGGTCATTTTTTTTTATTTTTTTTGTGTTTCTTTTTGTTTTAAGAAACAGGCCTCTATTTTTTTTGTTATGTTTTGGAAAACAGGCCTCTGTTTTTTTTTTGTTTTTTATTTTATAAAAACAGGCCTCTATTTTTTTTTTGTTTTTTTTTTAAACAGGCCTCTATTTTTTTTTTTTTAATAAAAACAGGCCTCTTTTTTTTTTTTAAAACAGGCCTCTATTTTTTTTTATTATTATTATTTGATAAAAACAGGCCTCTATTTTTTTGTTTTTTTGTTTTTTTTTTAAACAGGCCTCGATTTTTTTTTGTTTTTTTATTTTATAAAAACAGGCCTCTATTTTTTTGTTTTTTTTTTAAACAGGCCTTTATTTTTTTTTTGTTTTTTTATTTTATAAAAACAGGCCTCTATTTTTTTTGTTTTTTTTTTTAAATAGGCCTCTATTTTTTTTTTGTTTTTTATTTTATAAATACAGGCCTCTATTTTTTTTTGTTTTTTTTTGTTTTTTTTTAAAAACAGGCCTCTATTTTTTTTGTTTTTGGTAATAAAAACAACAGGCGTCCTTTTTTTGGATTCTAATTTTTGGAAACAGGCATATAATTTTAAGAATAGAAAAGAGAAGGCCCAGAATGGGGTCAGCAAACAGGGAAATGAAGAACATGATCAATGTTTTTTTGGTTGAAAAAGGGCATTTAGATTCTCCCCAAAACATCGATCATGTTCTTCATTTCCTGCTGCATACAATCCAGCCGATTCCGCAATAAATCAATCTCCCCATTCCAGGCCATTATCTGACCAATTAGGCGTTGTGCACTGTCTGTGATAAAATGTTCACCCAGACCTAAAATATAATGAAAAAAAGATGTGTTTAGAAATATGCAGACTAGGGATGAGCTTCGTGTTCGAGTCGAACCCATGTTCGACTCGAACATCGGCTGTTCGATCGTTCGCCGAATTGCGAACGTTATGGGCCGTTCGCGCTAAATTCGTGTGGCGCGTCACGGCCCATAATTCACTGCGACATCGCAGTGCATTGCTGGCTGATGATTGGCCAAGCATGCACTATGACCCGCATGCTTGGCCAATCACAGCGCCGTCAGTAGAGAGAGCTGTAATTGGCCAAAGCCAGGGTGGCTTTGGCCAATTATGGCTCAGGGGATTTAGTACACACCCCACACTATATAAGGCCGCCTGCACGGCGGCCCTGTGTAGTGTGTGTTCCGGTGTGCTGAGAGATAGAGAGAGAGACAGACAGTGTCATTTGATTTGAGTTAGATAGATTAGGCAGAACAGTCAGTCAGTTAGCTGCACTTACAGTGTATTGTGTATATATATGCATCCCAGGTGTTGCATATATATATATACACTGTATTCAGTTCAGCTAGATCCGTTCCTGCTATTTACATTTAGTGCAGTGCGTCCTGCTCACAGTGTTCAGCTAGATCCGTTCCTGTTATTTACATTTAGTGCAGTGCGTCCTGCTCACAGTGTTCAGCTAGATCCGTTCCTGCTATTTACATTTAGTGCAGTGCGTCCTGCTCACAGTGTTCAGCTAGATCCGTTCCTGCTATTTACATTTAGTGCAGTGCGTCCTGCTCACAGTGTTCAGCTAGATCCGTTCCTGCTATTTACATTTAGTGCAGTGCGTCCTGCTCACAGTGTTCAGCTAGATCCGTTCCTGTTATCTTCTAGACTATTTACATTTAGTGCAGTGCGTCCTGCTCACAGTGTTCAGCTAGATCCGTTCCTGCAATTTACATTTAGTGCAGTGCGTCCTGCTCACAGTGTTCAGCTAGATCCGTTCCTGCTATTTACATTTAGTGCAGTGCGTCCTGCTCACAGTGTTCAGCTAGATCCGTTCCTGCTATTTACATTTAGTGCAGTGCGTCCTGCTCACAGTGTTCAGCTAGATCCGTTCCTGTTATTTACATTTAGTGCAGTGCGTCCTGCTCACAGTGTTCAGCTAGATCCGTTCCTGCTATTTACATTTAGTGCAGTGCGTCCTGCTCACAGTGTTCAGCTAGATCCGTTCCTGCTATTTACATTTAGTGCAGTGCGTCCTGCTCACAGTGTTCAGCTAGATCCGTTCCTGCTATTTACATTTAGTGCAGTGCGTCCTGCTCACAGTGTTCAGCTAGATCCGTTCCTGTTATCTTCCTACTGACAGGCAGGCTTGTCTGGTTACAGTATATAAAGCTACCTGAAGAAAATTACAGGTGTTCTATTTGATCCTATTAGTACCACGGTCAGGCAGCTAGACTATTTACATTTAGTACAGTGCGTCCTGCTCACAGTGTTCAGCTAGATCCGTTCCTGTTATCTTCCTACTGACAGGCAGGCTTGTCTGGTTACAGTATATAAAGCTACCTGAAGAAAATTACAGGTGTTCTATTTGATCCTATTAGTACCACGGTCAGGCAGCTAGACTATTTACATTTAGTACAGTGCGTCCTGCTCACAGTGTACAGCTAGATCCGTTCCTGTTATCTTCCTACTGACAGGCAGGCTTGTCTGGTTACAGTATATAAAGCTACTTGAAGAAAATTACAGGTGTTCTATCCCAGCTTAGTGCAGCTACAGGCCATTAGTATGTCTGGAAGGCCAAGAAGGAGAGGCAGACAGTCACAAGCCAATAAGAGAGGGCAAGCAGGCTCTGTGTCTAGTGCTGGTCGTGGAGACGGTGCATCCTCATCAGCACGTGGCCATGGGACACGCTTGGCCTTTTTTTCGGCAGCTGGCCCTGTTGAGCCGCAACATGCGGAAGACTTGGTCGAGTGGATGACCAAGCCGTCCTCATCCTCCTCATCCTCTCTCACCCATGCCCAGGGTGCTTTGTCTGGCAAAGCAGCGGCCTCTTCCCTCAGCTCAATGTCATCAGTGACTCCTTCCCTAGCTCCACCATGTCCTCATGAGGATTCCCTCGAACTGTTTGACCACAGTGTTGGGTACATGCTCCAGGAGGATGCCCAGCGTTTGGAAGGCTCTGATGACGATACTGAGCTCGATGAAGGCAGTAACATGAGCACGGACAGAGGGGGTGCCCAAGAAGGACAGCAATCTGGCAGTCATGCTCCCCCTGCTGCAGCATACTGCCAGGTTTGCTCCAGTGATGAGGAGGGAGGGGATGATGAGGTCACTGACTCAACGTGGGTGCCTGATAGGAGAGAGGAGGAGGAGGAGGAGGAGGAGGAGGAGGAGGCGGCGGCACATCACCAACGAGGCAGGATGCCCTCCAGGGGCCAGCCTAAGGGCAGCACATTGACTGCATCACACCCCAAAGCTCCACATGTGCAGGGCGCTGCAGTCTCTGCGCGTTATTCAAAAAGTTCTTTGGTGTGGGCCTTTTTTGAGACGAGTGCATCAGATCGCACCGCTGCTATTTGCAACATATGTCTCAAGCGTATCTCGCGTGGCCAAAACATCTCCCGCTTGGGTACCACATGCTTGACCAGACATATGTTGACCTGCCATGCAGTTCGTTGGCAAGCGTATCTAAAAGACCCACACCAAAGAACAAAGAGGATCTCTCCTTGCTCCTCATCAGCTGAGATTTCCAACCCCACTAGACCTTCAGTCCTCTCTGAGACCTGCAGTGAGAGGAATAAAGGTGTAGAATTAGGTGTGTCACAGCCAAGTACTTGTGGGCAATCTGCTTTTGGTACACCGACGTCAGATTGTACCAGGCAAATTTCCCTGCCCCAGCTGCTGCACCGCCGAAAGAAGTTTGCTCCCAGCCATCCACATGCCCAGCGGTTGAATGCTAGCTTGGCAAAATTGCTAGCACTTCAACTGCTGCCTTTTCAGTTGGTAGACTATGCCCCCTTCCGTGAGTTTGTGGAATGTGCGGTTCCTCAGTGGCAGGTACCCAAACGCCACTTTTTCTCACGGAAGGCGATTCCGGCTCTCTACCGGCATGTGGAAGGCAATGTCCATGCCTCGCTGGACAGGGCGGTCAGCGGTAAGGTCCATATTACCGCTGACTCATGGTCCAGCAGGCATGGACAGGGACGTTACCTAAGTTTCACGGCGCATTGGGTGACTCTGCTGGCAGCTGGGAAGGATGCAGGACAAGGTGCAGTAGTGTTGGAGGTTGTTCCGCCACCACGCCTCCAAAATGCTGATTGTGACACACCTCTCTCCTCCACCCCCTCCTCTTCTTCTTCCTCTATGGCCTCTTCCTCGGAACCAGCGGTGCTCCGTAGGCGTTCAAGGGGCTACGCAAGTACGCAGGCCAAAAGATGCCATGCGGTGCTTGAGCTGGTGTGCTTGGGGGACAGGAGCCACACTGGGGCAGAGGTTTTGTCAGCTCTGCAGGGGCAGGTTCAGAGGTGGTTGACGCCACGCCAACTCAAGGCAGGAATGGTGGTTTGCGACAATGGCACCAACCTCCTCTCTGCCCTCCGACAGGGACAAATGACCCATGTGCCCTGTTTGGCTCACGTCCTTAACTTGGTGGTGCAGCGGTTCTTGGGCAGGTACCCGGGCTTACAGGATGTCCTGAGGCAGGCCAGGAAAGTCTGTGTGCATTTCCGCCGGTCATATAATGCCAGTGCTCGGCTGACGGACCTCCAAAAGGAGTTTAACCTGCCCAAGAACCGCCTAATCTGTGACATGCCCACCAGGTGGAACTCAACGTTGGCCATGCTGCAGCGGCTGCACACGCAGCAGAGGGCCATCAATGAGTACCTGTGCGACTATGGCACCAGGACAGGGTCAGGGGAGCTTGGTTTTTTTTCCCCACGCCAGTGGGCCATGATCAGGGATGCATGCACTGTCCTGTCACCATTCGAGGAGGCCACGAGGATGGTGAGCAGTGACAGTGCATGCATCAGTGATACTGTCCCCCTTGTCCACCTGTTGGAGCACACGCTGCGTGGAATAATGGACAGGGCACTTGAGGCAGAACAGAGGCAGGAAGAGGAGGACTTCCTTAGCTCTCAAGGCCCCCTTTATCCAGACAGTGTTCCTGCGTGCCCGCCGATCACACAGGAAGAGGACGAGGAGGAAGAGGAGGAGGAGGAAGATTGTGTCAGTATGGAGGTGGAGCCTGGCACTCAGCATCAGCAGCAGTCTTTAAGGGATCAGTCCCAAGAAACACATGGACTTGTACGTGGCTGGAGGTGGCTGCGGACCATGTCGTTCTTAGTGACCCAGAGGACTCCGGACCGAATGCCTCAGCAAACCTACGCTGCATGGCCTCCCTGATCCTGCAAAGCCTGCGTAAGGATCCTCGTATTCGTGGTATCAAGGAGAAGGACCAATACTGGCTGGCAACCCTCCTTGATCCACGTTACAAGGGTAAGGTTGCGGACCTTATCTTGCCATCGCAGAGGGAGCAGAGGATGAAACATCTTCGGGAGGCCTTGCAGAAAGGTCTGTGCAACGCGTTCCCAGAGACTGGGAAGTTACAAACTCCTGTTTCTGGACAACGTGTTGCTGAGGCTTCGGTCAGTCAAAGAAGGAGCGGTGGAGAAGGTGGCCGTCTGACCGATGCGTTCAGACAATTTTTTGGTCCGCAGCCCCAAGGTATGATCGGTTCCAGCAACCATCGCCAGCGTCTGTTTTACATGGTGCAGGAATACCTAGGGGCAAGATCAGACTTGGACACCTTTCCCACCGAAAATCCTCTGGGTTACTGGGTCTTGAGGATGGATCACTGGCCAGAGCTTGCACAGTATGCAATTGAGCTACTGGCCTGTCCTGCATCCAGCGTTCTTTCGGAACGCACATTCAGTGCTGCTGGAGGCGTGGTAACCGATCACAGGATGCGTCTGTCCACCGACTCGGTCGATCGGCTGACCTTCATAAAAATGAATGAGTCTTGGATCACCACCAGCTACCAAGCACCTGATGCTGATGTAACCGAATAATTTTTTTTGAAATCTCAGATCCCTTCAAAGACTGCCTATGCTGATGCTGAGTGACTATCCCTGAGTAATTATCCTCTTCCTCCTCAATCATCACGCTGATAGCTTGTAAGAACATTTTTGGTTCTGGGCACCACCACCAGTGCCTAAGGCACAATTTTTCAGCCCCTGTTTAACAGGGGCGTGTAATTACAATTTTTGATGTAATACTTTGCAGCAGGGCTCGTTCCTGCATTCCAACTAGAGTGTCTGTGAGGGGTTGCAGTGTTGTGGCACCAGCACCAGTGCCTAAGGCCCAATTTTTCTGCCCCTGTCTAACAGGGGCGTGTAATTACAATTTTTGATGCAATACTTTGCAGCAGGGCTCGTTCCTGCGTTCCAACTAGAGTGTCTGTGAGGGGTTGCAGTGTTGTGGCACCAGCACCAGTGCCTAAGGCCCAATTTTTCTGCCCCTGTCTAACGGGGGCGTGTAATTACAATTTTTGATGCAATACTTTGCAGCAGGGCTCGTTCCTGCGTTCCAACTAGAGTGTCTGTGAGGGGTTGCAGTGTTGTGGCACCAGCACCAGTGCCTAAGGCCCAATTTTTCTGCCCCTGTCTAACAGGGGCGTGTAATTACAATTTTTTAAGCAATACTTTGCAGCAGGGCTCGTTCCTGCGTTCCAACTAGAGTGTCTGTGAGGGGTTGCAGTGTTGTGGCACCAGCACCAGTGCCTAAGGCCTAATTTTTCAGCTCCTGTTCAACAGGGGCATGTAATTACAATTCTTGATCTAATATTTCACAGCAGGGCCCTGTGAGGGCTTACAGTGTTGTGGCCACAGCAATACCTAGTGCCCAAATTTCTGCTGAGTATATAGGGCAGGACCCTACTTTCAAACATCTAACTTACAAATGACTCCTACTTGCAAACGGAAGGAGACAACAGGAAGTGAGATGAAATCTACCCCTAGGAAGGGAAATTCTCTCCTGTAAGAGTTAATATGGGAAAACAATTTCTCCTTTCCACTGATGCTTTCCAATCCTTGTTCCACAAAAAAACCCAAATTTTCAAAAAACATTTTTCATTGGGACAAAAAGTGAGGTGAAATCTTCTGAAGAGGAGGAAAGACAGCAAAACAAATGTCACAGGGGTGATAACCCTTCCCTATGTTTTCCAAAAAGCTTAAAAAAGATTTTTTGGCTGGAGCTAAACACGTTAAAAATGTACCCGTTCAAAATGACAAACAGATTCTACTTAACAACAAACCTACAGTCCCTGTCTTGTTTGCACTGCTGTTCAGAGTATATAGGGCCTGGTGGCCCCACACCTTTCCTTATTTTAATTTGGGTGCGGGGTTCCCCTTAATATCCATACAAGACCCAAAGGGCCTGGTAATGGACTGGGGGGTACCCATGCCGTTTGTCTCACTGATTTTCATCCATATTGCCAGGACCCGACATGACATTAAACCCGCAAGCAGTTTTAAATGAGATTTTTTCCTTTAAAAATGACATTTGGTGCAGGGACTGTTCTAAACACGGGAAACACGCGTCACTTTACAGGCATACTATAGACACCCCCCAGGTACGATATTTAAAGGAATATTTCACTTTTTTTTTTTACTTTAAGCATCATTAAAATCACTGCTCCCGAAAAAACGGCCGTTTTTAAAAGTTTTTTTTGCATTGATACATGTCCCCTGGGGTAGGACCCGGGTCCCCAAACCCTTTTTAGGACAATACCATGCAAATTAGCCTTTAAAATGAGCACTTTTGATTTCGAACGTTCGAGTCCCATAGACGTCAATGGGGTTCTAACATTCGTGCGAACTTTCGGTCCGTTCGCGGGTTCTGGTGCGAACCGAACCGGGGGGTGTTCGGCTCATCCCTAATGCAGACATACATAGTTTACCTTACCATAAGCTGGTGTTTCAGACACTGACCTGGTGGGGTGCCCATGTTGCATACTTCATCAACATCCTCGGGGGGTGGCGCTGTTGCTTGATTCAAGCACAACCAGATCACCTAAAATAGCGTAGAAAATGTTATTTTCAAGATATGCAGCCATACATAGATTACCGTAAGCTGGTGTGTCAGACACTCACCTGGTGGGGTGCCCATGTCGCCCAGCTCTCCTTCCTCCACATCCTCAGTGGGGCTTGGGCTGATTTCCCAATTATGGTGTTGCGGTCAGGGGTGACTGGGTTCATCTTGGCTGAGTCTTTTCTCCCCTATGTGAATGAAACAAAATACTTAGCACACAGATATTTTAGTACATAGTAATCTTAAAACATTGTAGTGAAGTGGTGTACAAATTGTCTGTTTGTGTAGAGTTCCTAGTTTAATACATTTTTAAATCTTCTTAAGGCCCCTTTCACACGATTGGACCGTTTAGGTCAGCCTGTCAGTTTTGACGGCGGACCTGAACGGGCGATCCATGTTAGCCTATGGAGCGACGGATGTCAGCGGAGACATGTCCGCTGACATCCGACGTGGTCCGATCCGCTAAAAGCAGACGGATGGCCCTACGTCCGGATCCGTCGCTGGCGGATCGGATCGGGTGAGATCTGATGAAAACGGACACGCTGTCCGTTTTCATCCGATCCCTCCATAGGTAGCAGTGGCACCTGACAAGCCCCTCCCCGCTCAGTGAGCAGAGAGGGACCTGTCATCCGCCGGCTCAGCGGAGATCAACGGACAGATCTCCCGCTGAGCCGGCGGACCGAGGCGGGCTCCGTAGAAGCGGATCCGCCTCGTGTGAAAGGGGCCTTAGACATCTATCTATCTATCTATCTATCTATCTATCTATCTATCTATCTATCTATCTATCTATCTATCTATCTATCTATCCATCCATCCATCCATCCATCCATCCATCCATCCATCCATCCATCCATCTATCTATCTATCTATCTATCTATCTATCTATCTATCTATCTATCTATCTATCTATCTATCTATCTATCTATCTATCTATCTATCTATCTATCTATCTATCTATCCAGATATATATATATATATATATATATATATATATATATATATATATAGAAAGAGAGAGAGAGAGAGAGAGAGAGAGAGAGAGAGAGAGAGAGAGAGAGAGAGATATGGTTGAAGCCCTATGGCCGATACGGAAACGAACAACATAGACTTATAATGAGACTTACAACATAAAAATGGACCTGAAGTGTGCCTTGGTCTGATGGCCGGCATACCAAAATAAGGGGGCATACCCAAGATTAGAAATGAATATTGTGAAAGAGAAATGATTGAGAAACGCTCTAAAAAGGGGTTGGGAGCGTGGGTATCGTGCACAGGAAACCGACAAAGACCACAGGCGGGCGGGCTGGTTAAATACCCCCCCGGGCTCCTCCCATAAATTCAGGCCAGCATACTGGCCTTCTTACTTATGGTTGAAGCCCTATGGCCGATACGGGAAACTAACAACATAGACTTATAATGAGACTTACAACTTGAAATGGACCTGAAGTGTGCCTTGGTCTGATGGCCGGCATACCAAAATAAGCAAAAACATTCAGGTAGGGTTAAGTTTTATTGGTTTTAGTTTGTTCATTGAGCGAGTTGGGTAAATGCTTGTGACATTTCCACCTGGGGATTGGGTAAGTACCGAGCGAAGCAGTCAGACTTCCACCTGCCTAATCTCTTAATAACATGATCTGGGACCCCATGCCGAGATGCTGTCAAGGCTGCTCTGATACGGAAAGAGTGACCGGAGTACTGAGTGGGGTTGAGGTGTAGGTTGCGGAGAAGAATCCTCACGTGTTCCAAGACCTGGCTGGTATTTAAAGGTTTGACCGGAAAGGGTAGAAGGGGACTAGAATCTGACTGTTCAGGCAGGAGTGACAGTAAGCGGTTAACCACTTCAATACTGGGCACTTATACACCTTCCTGCCCAGACCAATTTTCAGCTTTCAGTGGTGTCGCAGTTTGAACGACAATTGCGTGGTCATACTACACTGTACCCAAACAAAATTTTTATCATTTTGTTCCCACAAATAGAGCTTTCTTTTGGTGGTATTTGATCACCTCTGCGGTTTTTATTTTTTGCGAAACAAATAAAAAAAGACTGAAAATTTTGAAAAAAATAAAAGTTTTGCTTTTGTTTAAAAATTTTGTAAATCAGTAAGTTTTCTCTTTCACTGATGGGCACTGATAAGGCGGCACTGATAGGCACTGATAAGGCGGCAGCGATGAGGTGGCACCAATGAGCGGTGCAATGAACTGATGGGCACTGGTAGGAGGCACTGATGGGTGGCACTGATATGCAGCACTGATGGGCATTGATAGGCGGCACTGATGGGCACTCATGGGTGGCACTGGTGGGCACTGATAGGCAACACTGATGGGCACTGATAGGCTGCAAAGATGGGTTCTTATGGGTGGCACTGATGGGCACTGATAGGTGGCACTGCTGGGCACTGATAGGTGGCACTGATGTGCACTGATACGTGGCACTGATGGGCACTGATACGCAGCACTGATACACGGCACTGATAGGCATCCCTGGTGGCACTGGCAGTGGTAGGCATTGGAGTGGGCACTGATTGGCAGCTGCCTGGGCATTGATTGGCAGATGCCTTTGCACTGATTAGTTTTTCCCTGGGGGTCTAGGGGGCATACCTGGTGGTCCAGTGTGGCTGGTTTCCCTGGTGGTCCTGGGCGGCTTCCCTGGTGGTCCTGGGTGGCTTCCCTGGTGGTCCTGGGTAGGATCCGAGGGGGGCTGTGCTGATAAACAATCAGCACAGACCCCCCTGTCAGGAGAGCAGCCGATCGGCTCTCCTCTACTCGCGTCTGTCAGACGCGAGTGAGGAAAAGCTGATCACTGGCTCTTCCTATTTACATCGTGATCAGCTGTGATTGGACACGTGATCACGATCGGATGCGACTGGATTCGAATCGGAGCGTGATACATGACAGTGAAATGATTGCCATGACAGAGACTCGAATCGGTGAGCCGAGTTTTTTGTGACTAACAACGAAAACGGGTTCTGGAGCATGTACTGAAATGAGGCCAAAAAACCTTGGGGCACGCCGGGACGAATCGGTGCATAAGGATGCAACTGGTTTCGACCCGAAACGTGATTTGTGACAGTGAAATGATTGCCATGACAGAGGAATGAATCGGTGAGCCATAGACTGCGACTAACAACGAACCAAACTCTGGAGCATGTACTGAAATGAGGCCGAAAAAACAACTGGGGCACACCGGGATGAATCGGTGCATCACGGATGCCATTAGATTCGAATCGGAGCACGGTAAGTGACAGAGAAATCAGTGAAATGGTTGAAATGATTGAAATGATTTGCTACGACTGAGACACAAGTCGGTGTGCTGCGATTTGCGACTGGCAATGACCTGTCTGTGGATCATGGTACGGTTAAAAACATTTGTGACACGTTTAACGAAGCGGTGTAATACTGTCGCTACAAGGTACGACTCGTAGTGAAGTACATAAAGGTGTCGAAATGTTTGTTTGTGATAGCGGTGCGAGTGAGTGGCTAACGATACGGCTGTGTGTAGGGTTTTACGTATGACTCGTAAGCTTCGATATCGAGATCAGTGACAGGATATCTAACATAAATGCATGAAATGAAAGGTCAAATGTAAAAACCCTACCTGCGAAAGCCGAGCCAGACACTTTGTACAACCACAACGGTAACGAAAGCCTCGAGAGCTTCAAAGACGGAACTCACGAACGCTAACTAATCTCGAATAGTCGGCCTAGTGACGTAACGTATCTCGCACAGGAAACCGACAAAGACCACAGGCGAGCGGGCTGGTTAAATACCCCCCCGGGCTCCTCCCATAAATTCAGGCCAGCATAAATAAATATAAATATTTATAGATGTATATATATATCTATATACATCTATATAGATATATATATATATATATCTTTTTTTCAGCACTTTACGGATCCATCTGTACTCATCCGGCTCCCGGAGTTTGAGGTCAGACCATCTTTTCCAAATCTGATCTTTTGAGCGCTGTACCCCAAAAGAAAGATGTAATGTCCTCACCACCTTTGCCATTATTTTGGCTTTTCTAAAATTAGGCCGGGCTTACGGTACATACTTCCCATCATAGTCATTTTTTCTCAGAATTGCCACCATTTCCACCATCTCTTTAAAGGACATATTGGAGGCCTTAAATCTCTGCTTCACAGATCGGGACGTTCCAGCCTCCGGGCTTTCGTCGCTACCTGAGGTAGTACACACCTGCTGTGTCTCCATCATTGTTCATCCCACTACGCACCGTAGAAAGAATGGGCGGAGAATATTCGTTAAACTAGAACGTCAGGGGCGGGCGACGCAGGCGGAGTTTCACACATGCACAGTGTCTAAAGAGAGGTATTACGCATTTGTGTTGTACGTACGTTCTGTGCGTAGAGACAAGGGGCGGAGAATATGAGTTAAAATAGAACGTCAGGGGCGGGCGACGCAGGCAGAGTTTCACACATGCGCAGTGTATAAAGAAAGGTATTACGCATGTGTTGTACGTACGTTCTGTGCGTAGAGACAAGGGGCTGAAAATATGCGTAAAGAAAAAGAACGTCAGGGGCGGGCAAAGCAGGTGGAGTTTCACGCATGCGCAATGTATAAAACGTTATTACGTATTGTGTCGTACGTACGTTCTGTGCGTAGATGATAGTGGACCGGGAAGCTAGAAAACAAAGATAATTTTAAATTTTGAAATTTGGTAAAAACTTTGTAGCAAGCAGCCTATATGGCTTGACAGATTGATGAGGCCTATGTTGGGATAAGATGATGAGGGTTTAGCAGAAACATAAGTGTTTTTTGTCTTGTGTCTTTATCTTCTACAGAAATTATGAATGCTAAATTTAAGGAGCCTGAATTTCTGTCAGCTTTTATTGATCAATACAGAGAGATGAGGAATTTGTGGGAGGTCAAACACCCTCACTATTATCTTAAGCATGTAAGGAAGTCAACGCTGGAGAGACTTCTGACATTTGTCCAGATGTACATCCCAGAAGCAACAATGGAGATGTTGTTATCGAAAATTGGGGTCTTGAGGAACATGTATAAGAGGGAGCATAACAAGATCCAGGAATCCATGAGATCAGGAGCATCAGCAGATGATGTTTATGTACCCAGGCTGTGGTACTACAATAAACTACGTTTTCTTGATGACCAGACTGAAGCCAGGGCATCACTTTCAACCCCTCCCTCCACCCTTCCATGCACTCTTCCATGCACCCTTCCCTCCACCCCAGCAGAGGCTGATGAGGACCAAGCTGGGTCTTCCATCCTGGAAGAACCGGATGTGACCATCTGGAGTCAGGTAAACTAATTAAAAAAATATTTACTGTCCTAATATTAATGATGTTAACTAGATGTTATAATTGATTAAAAGAATTTTATCCTAAAAATGATGTATACATATCAATTGACAGTAGTGGCCAAATATGTTTGTCACCTGCTTTAAAAAATTATGGTGTCTGATTTCTAGACTCTTTTATTAATAGATGTATTAACATTGAATTTGCAAGTCATGAGAAGCAAATTGTGTGTCATTGATGAACCCAAAAACAAATAACTAAAACTCTGTCCCTTTTTTATACACAGGATGAGGTCAGCCAGAAGGAAAGTGGGGAAAGTGGCAGGCAGGAGGAGGCCGGGCCCAGAGACAGCCAGGAGGAGGCCGGACCCTGTGTCATCCTGGAGGAGGCCGGACCCTGTGTCATCCAGGAGGAGGCAGGACCCTGTGCCATCCTGGAGGAGGCAGGACCCAGTGTCAGACAGGAGGTGGCTGGGCCCAGTAGGAGCCTGACCCAATCCCAAGTGGCTCCCCTCCACCTTCCTACAAAAAGGGCCAGGAAGGGGACGGTGACACAGGAGGCATCCCTGAGCCTCATGAGAGAGGCCACCAATTATTTGAAGAGCCCCCCCGAAGCTGAAGAGGCCTATGGGTGCTATTTAGCCAGCAGGCTGCTTCAAATGGAGTGGGGCCAATGCCTCATTTGTGAAAAACTGTTTTCTGAAATGATACATGGATACAATGGAAATGGAAATGGAGCGAGTTCAAAGAAGGGCAACAAAGCTAATAAAGGGTCTGGAGGATCTTAGTTATGAGGAAAGGTTGCGAGCTCTGAACTTATTCTCTCTGGAGAAGAGACGCTTGAGAGGGGATATGATTTCAATTTACAAATACTGTACTGGTGATCCCACAATAGGGAGGAAACTTTTTCGCAGAAGAGAGTTTACCAAGACTCGTGGCCACTCATTAAAATTAGAAGAAAAGAGGTTTAATCTTAAACTACGTAGAGGGTTCTTTACTGTAAGAGCGACAAGGATGTGGAATTCCCTTCCACAGGCGGTGGTCTCAGCGGGGAGCATTGATAGCTTCAAGAAACTATTAGATAAGCACCTGAATGACCACAACATACAGGGATATACAATGCAATACTGACACATAATCACACACATAGGTTGGACTTGATGGACTTGTGTCTTTTTTCAACCTCACCTACTATGTAACTATGTAACTACACAAGGGGCTGAATGGCGAGCTAACTGCCAACACACAAATAAATGAGGCAGCCCCCCCTCTTCCTCCTCCTCCTTCTCCTCCTGCCACAACTCAACCACCAGAGCCACAGCCTCCAAGGAAGGCTGCAGGGAAGGCTGCAGGGCAGCGTGGAGGAAAGGCTGCAGGGAAGAGAAGAAAGTGATGACCTGGGTTCAGTCTGGTCTGACAGAAGACGCAGGCTGTTGTAGTACCACAGTCTGGGTACATCTATGTCATCTGCTGCTGCTGTTGATCTCTGGGATTCCTGGACCAGATTGTGCTCCCTCTTATATGGACTCCTCAAGATCCCAATTTTCTTGTCCACAGACTTTTGCCAGCGTTGACTTCCTCTTTATTTTCTTTTTACCATAAATAAATGGATATTTTAGTTTATGAAAAGACTTTATGTGTTTTAATTTAAATCATTGATTTAGAGACAATGTCAAATTAACAAAGGACAACAACCTCCTTGAGGTTGCAAAAACAACAAAAAATATATATAATGTTCTAGTGGTAACCTTAAAAAACAAAAATATATATACATAACCAAAAAAGGTTCTTTGTGTTAACTTTATATACAAAGAAAAAATCCAAATAAAAAAAATGGTTCTTTGTGGTAACTTAAACCAAACAAAATAAAAAAAAAAAAAAAAAAAAAAGAAAAATGTATTTGTGCTCAATTTAAGAACTACAAAAATAAAAAAAAAGGTTCTTTGTGGTAACTTTACAAACCCAAAAAAATAAAAAATGTAGATAAAGATAAAATAATTTTGCCAATAATCATAAAAAAAAAATCTTGATGAAATCTAAAATAAAAGATGAGTCCCCCCCCCAAAAAAAGTGTAAAAATTAGTATTAGTATGGAGATATGGCTTTTAAAAAAAATACTATCTATATACTATGCTATATCATACTATATCATTCATGAGATCAAAGAGAAAAAGAATCCAGAAATCAGTCTGCTGCATTCAACGATCACAGAATTTGCAGCGTGACGAATGTGCTACCTACAATACGAACACTAGTTTTACTAGACCGAATCATTCAGTTTAGTTTTTTGCTTCTGAGCATGCGTAGTTTTTTTGTCCGCCAAACTAGCATACAGACGACCGGATTTCTGGGTCCGGCTGAGTTACGATGTAAAGATTTGAAGCATATTCCAAATCTAAAGTCCCTCAGATTTGCGGCTGGAAAAGTCCGCTGAAAGTCCAGGGAAGCCCACACATGATCGTATTGTCCGCCGGACTTGGTCCGTCGGCGTCCGTCTGACTTTTGTAGCCGAAAAGTCAGACCGTGTGTACGCGGCATAACATTAGCGGCGCTAAACAATCACAGCAAACGGCTGTAATAATTATATCCAATTTGTGATACATGCATCATAAGTCCATCAATAAAAGTTCATGTAGCTTAAAAATCCAGCTGTATCCCGTCACCACACCGCATGTGAGAACTCCTCTAAAGTAATGAACTTACCAGATAAACCAAGGTAATTAGGCTTGTGTTTTAAACAATTTCTGTCAGCAGGCACTGCATCTCTCCATCTAGGAGTGTAAGATTCCTTTAAATTTCGTACCTGGGGGGTGTCTATAGTATGCCTGTAAAGGGGCGCATGTTTCCTGTGTTTAGAACAGTCTGACAGCAAAATGACATTTCAAAGGAAAAAAAGTCATTTAAAACTACTCGCGGCTATTAATGAATTGCTGGTCCAACAATACACATAACAGTTCATTGATAAAAACGGCATGGGATTTCCCCACAGGGGAACACCGAACCAAATTTTAAAAAAAAATGCGTGGGGGTCCCCCTAAATTCCATATCAGGCCCTTCAGGTCTGGTATGGATATTAAGGGGAACAACGTGCCAAAATTAAAAAAAAAATGACGTGGGGGTCCCCCTAAATTCCATACCAGGCCCTTCAGGTCTGGTATGGATATTAAGGGGAACCCCGCACCAAAATTTTTTAAAAAAATGGTGTAGGGGTCCCCCTCAAAATCCATACCATAAGGGCAACCCCGCGCCAAAATTTTTTAAAAAAATGGCGTGGGGTCCCCCCAAAAATCCATACCAGACCCTTATGCGAGCAGACAACCTGGCAGGCCGCATAGAAAAAAGGGGGGGAGGAGAGAGCGCCCCCCCTCCTGAACCGTACCAGGCCACATGCCCTCAACATTGGGAGGGTGGTTTGAGGTAGCCCCCCAAAGCACCTTGTCCCCATGTTGATGGGGAGAATGGCCTCATCCCCACAACCCTTGGTCGGTGGTTTGAAATGTCATTTTGCTGTCAGAGTGTTCTAAACACGGGAACCATGTGCCCTTTTACAGGCATACTATAGACACCCCCCAGGGACGAAATTTAAAGGAATATTACACTTTTATTGTTTCATTTTAAGCATTAATAAAATCACTGCTCCCGAAAAAACGTCCATTTTTAAAACTTCTTTTTGCATTGATACATGTCCCCTAGGGCAGGACCCGGGTCCCCAAACACTTTTTATGACAATACCATGCATATAAGCCTTTAAAATTAGCACTTTTGATTTCTCCCATAGACTTTTAAAGGGTGTTCCGCGGCTTTCGAATTTGCCACGAACACCCCAAATTGTTCACTGTTCAGCGAACTGGTGAACAGC
Source organism: Lithobates clamitans (assembly GCA_037952925.1). Classification (NCBI taxonomy): domain Eukaryota; kingdom Metazoa; phylum Chordata; class Amphibia; order Anura; family Ranidae; genus Lithobates; species Lithobates clamitans. The sequence continues at coordinate 709,791 of JBBGZY010001201.1, forward strand.
CAATGTTCGAGTCGACAGCGTAGGATGCTGCTGTAAACTACTTTAGTTGTGAGAAATTAACATCCTGCACTCTCACGCCTCAGATCAGCCCCAATTCCTGCACCTTCACACCTCAGATCACTTTCACCCCCTGCAGATCTGCCCCACCACTGTAACCCTCTGCTCATCTGCCCCACTACTCTACCACCCAGCTCATCTGCCCCACCACTGTAACCCCCTGCACATTCTCCCAACCTCTGTACACCCCTGCTCATCTGTCCCACCCTGCTCTTCTGTCCCACCACTGTAACCCCCTGCTCATCTGCCCCACCAATGTTCCCCCTTTCTCATCTGCTCCACCACCTCCCTGCACATCTGCTCCACCGCCATACCCCCATGCGCTTCTGTCTCACCGCTGAACCATATTCTCATCTGTCCTAACACTGAACTTATCTGCTCACCTGCCCCACCACTGTACCTCCTTGCACCTCTCCCCGCCACTGTACCCCCCTGTACATCTGCTCCACCTCTGTACCCCCCATCTTCTTCACCTCTTTCTCACCACTGTAACCCCCTCTTATCTGCCCCGTCACTGTACCCGCCTGCTTTTCTGTCCCACCGCTGAACCCCCTTCTCATCTCTCCCACCACTCTACCCCCTTGCTCTTCTGTCCCACCACTGTAATCCCCCTGCTCATCTGCCCCATCAATGTACCCCTTTTCTCATCTGCCCCAACACTGTACCTCCCTGCACATCTGCTCCACCGCTGTATCCCCATACTCTTATGTCTCACTGCTAAACCACCCTCTCAACTGTCCTAACACTGAACACATCTGCCCCACCACTGTAACCTGCTTTCTCATCTGCCCCCCCACTGTAACCCGCTTTCTCATCTGCCCCATCAACGTACCTCCTGCACATCTGTCTCACCTCTGTACCCCTTGCTCTTCTGCCCCACTGCTGTTCCCCCTGCTCTTCTGTCCCACCACTGTAACCCCCTTCTCATCTGCCCCAACACTCTTCTGCTCCACTGCTGTATCCTCTTCTCATCTATGATATGCGCGATATGCAGAGTGGTGAAAGGAAGCATAGATGAGACACATCTACCTGTCCTGGCACACTCATCCTACTGATCCACCTCTCGCATCCAGCCCACATGCTTGTATGGGATGTATGTGATGTATGTGATGTATGTGATGTCACAAACAAGCATCTGGAATGATGAGCTTAGGTCAGGGGCATTTTCTGAAAGCAGTGGGCCCGTTTTTAGGATCATAAGTTGGGCACCCGCAGTTGAGGAAAAGTGCTGCGCTCTGCGCTGAATACTGGCTGTGGCTTAAAGGGACACAGAGTGCCGGGGTTCAGTAGTAAGGGATGCAAAGGAATAATTTCAACAAAGTTCCCAGAAGCTCAACAGTAATTCCACAAACTGTCACCTGATTGGGGTTTTCTCAATTACAGTGAAATCCCTTCTTTCTGAGATTGGTAGTGGCAGCCAAGCAAGTCATCTTCCTCCAGATTATTCTAAAAGAAAAAATTTGCGCTAGGTGTACAAATATTGTGAATGAAATTATGAACTGCAGTGTTTATCCAAAACTGCAGTGTTTATCCTCATGACACAACACAGGAAGCACCTACATGGTTAACAGAGGACGGAATTAAAATTAGACTTGAGAAACGTAACATTAATAAATCACCGGGACCAGATGGCTTGCATCCGAGGGTACTTAGGGAACTCAGTCAGGTGATTGCCAGACCGTTGTTCCTAATTTTTACAGACAGTCTATTGACTGGAATGGTACCAGCTGATTGGAGAAAAGCCAATGTAGCACCAATATTTAAAAAGGGCCCAAAAAACATCCCTGGGAATTACAGACCAGTTAGCCTAACATCAATAGTATGTAAACTCTTGGAGGGGATGATAAGGGACTATATACAAGAATTTAGTAATAAGAATGATATCATTAGCAGTAATCAGCATGGATTCATGAAGAATCGTTCTTGCCAAACCAATCTATTAACCTTCTATGAGGAGGTGAGTTGCCATCTATATAAAGGAAGGCCCGTAGACGTGGTGTATCTGGATTTTGCAAAAGCATTTGACACAGTTCCCCATAAACGTTTACTGTACAAAATAAGGTGCGTTGGCATGGACCATAGGGTGAGTACATGGAGTGAAAACTGGCTACAAGGGCGTGTTCAGAGGGTGGTGATAAATGGGGAGTACTCAGAATGGTCAGGGGTGGGTAGTGGGGTTCCCCAGGGTTCTGTGCTGGGACCAATCCTATTTAATTTGTTCATAAACGACCTGAAGGATGGGATAAACAGTTCAATCTCTGTATTTGCAGACGATACTAAGCTAAGCAGGGCAATAACTTCTCCGCAGGATGTGGAAATCTTGCAAAAAGACCTGAACAAATTAATGGGGTGGGCGACTACATGGCAAATGAGGTTCAATGTAGAAAAATGCAAAATAATGCATTTGGGTGGCAAAAATATAAATGCAATCTATACACTGGGGGGGAGAACCTCTGGGGGCATCTAGGATGGAAAAGGACCTGGGGGTCCTAGTAGATGATAGGCTCAGCAATGGCATGCAATGCCAAGCTGCTGCTAATAAAGCAAACAGAATATTGGCATTAAAAGGGGGATCAACTCCAGAGATAAAACGATAATTCTCCCGCTCTACAAGACTCTGGTCCGGCCGCACCTGGAGTATGCTGTCCAGTTCTGGGCACCAGTCCTCAGGAGGGATGTACTGGAAATGGAGCGAGTACAAAGAAGGGCAACAAAGCTAATAAAGGGTCTGGAGGATCTTAGTTATGAGGAAAGGTTGCGAGCACTGAACTTATTCTCTCTGGAGAAGAGACGCTTGAGAGGGGATATGATTTCAATTTACAAATACTGTACTGGTGACCCCACAATAGGGATAAAACTTTTTCGCAGAAGAGAGTTTAATAAGACTCGTGGCCACTCATTACAATTAGAAGAAAAGAGGTTTAACCTTAAACTACGTAGAGGGTTCTTTACTGTAAGAGCAGCAAGGATGTGGAGTTCCCTTCCACAGGCGGTGGTCTCAGCGGGGAGCATTGATAGCTTCAAGAAACTATTAGATAATCACCTGAATGACCGCAACATACAGGGATATGTAATGTAATACTGACACATAATCACACACATAGGTTGGACTTGTTGGACTTGTGTCTTTTTTCAACCTCACCTACTATGTAACTATGTAACTATGTAATACAAAACCTGTGAAAAGGTGTCCTGCAGCTGAACACTATAACCCTGATAGGGGGCACCACTACGTATGTATACAAAAAAGTGCAGCGCTGGATATAGACAAACACTAGAGAAATAACTATTAAAAAACCTCTGTGCTAAATATAGACAAACACTGAAAATATAAAATTAAAAAACTGTGCACAATAATTCACTTGTATTAAATATTGTCCATGAGTGTTTACAACTCCGGCAACGAATTGACCAATGGCTGAACTCCTTTGTTCCGCCGCTCGGGTACATAATGCGCATGCGCGGACGTGTAGGCGTGCCCCTGATGATGTCATTTCTGACGAAACGGCCGTAGGGTAGACACGCACGCACGGACTGCGCATGCGCGAACTTTCGTTTTATACCGGAGCTGTTTTTAAAACCCCTTGCAAGGATTTTGTGTATATGGATGCCTGCATGGCAATTTTAATAAAGGAACGATAAACTCTTTTACACTATTGGAGCATTTCTTCCTTTTTTTGGTCACCTATCATCGCCGAGTGAACCCCCTCCACTGATGACAGTCTGCAGGGACGAATCCACGAAAAGGACAACATCTAGAGTGGAGGTCTTTTCATGCCTTTCTTTAAGGGCTGTCTGGTAAGCATTTAATCTCTTTGTGGTGACGGGTTTATCAGCGGTGGAAGTCATAAAATTACCCAACAGGGATTTTCACATATGCTTTATGGACACTATATAAAGATTAAGCACGTTTTATCCCACATTACAGTTTGGTATTACCATATTGGGAACACTCATGGACAATATTCAATACAAGTGAATTATTGTGCACAGTTTTTTAATTTTATATTTTCAGTGTTTGTCTATATTTAGCACAGAGGTTTTTTAATATTTATTTCTCTAGTGTTTGTCTATATCCAGCGCTGCACTTTTTTGTATACATCTTCCTCCAGATGGTGGACGGGGCTAGCAGGATTGTGATTGGCTTTGGCAGTGGCCTATGACATTCCTCCTCCTCCTGGAAACAGGGCCCGCCCCCCCTCAGCAGAACTGCACCCAATCTCTTTTACAATGTTTGGGGGCACAGTGCCAACCCCTCAGTGCAGGTGTGGTTTGGGGAATTCTGAAATGGGAATGCATTAGTGTCTCCCTGACACTTCCCTGCACTGCTCTGCTTATGGGCAGGGAGTTGAGTGCCAGCAAAAGAGGCTTTGTGTGCCGCTTGCGGCACCAGTGCCGGGGGTTGCCTACCCTTGGTCTAAATTTATCAATTGATACAAATGCAAATAAAGATTGATACTTTTTTTCTTCGCTTTCCTTGTGATATATTATACTGGAACAGTGCTCCTTGTGTTGAAATAGAGGAAGACCTGCTACTAAATGACTCATAAGGCTCCATGCACACTGAATCTCATAAACGGCCGTTTTTGGGAGTTTTTTGGGCATTTTTTTTAACAGCCTATAAATTCCCCTCTATGTTATCATATGTGTCCATGCACACATAGATGTTTTTGGATGTTTATCAGCAGTGGAGTTTATGGGCTGTTTTCTGAACGCCATAAAATCACGTTCAGGAGTCGTTTTTCTGACCACCAAAAAATGCCAAGCGCTGATAAACGTCGATAAATGCTCAAAAACGTGGCTCACCAGCGTTTTTGTAACGTTTTTGATCTATTGATAAAAATAAAAATAAATAAAAAGAAAACGCTAACGTGGAAAATCACTAGAAAAAGCTAATAAACACTATTGCAAAAATGTTAAAAAACGTTGAAAGACTCACTGCAAAGCTACTGGCGTTTTTATAATGTTATTTTAACGTCCAGTGTGCATGGAGCCTAAGGTAAAAAGTTCAACTAACTCTATAACTTCCACATGGTAGCTACAATTATATTACATATTTGCTATATAAATACTAGAATGGTTATCGCAACATACTGGGGAGAAGCTTACACCTTGAGGGCCTAGCTACCCAGCATATAAGACAAGAGAAGTGATACTGTGCAGAGTCCATACATACAGAATAAGAACAGATACTGAGAATTACATCCAGCATACAGGACAAGGGAAGTAGTACTGTGCAGAGACCATTTAAAGTGTACCTGTCACAAACCCGGGCAGTTCACACTCAGCCTATGATGACAAAATGCATAAACATCAGTGACCATCTATGGAAGTCACATGTGAAGACCATCAGAATATCCTGAGCAGTTGTATTTATATACAAACCTTGACTTTCCATGTATAAGTCAAATTAAGATTCATCCCATCTGCCTCCTGAGCTTTCCTGTTGGGCATTGTAGCAGACCTCCACACTCATAGACCAATAGGAGACTTTTGGAGGCAGAAGAAGGTGGGTCTAAACCCCATTCTTAGTGCACCTGTGCTTCCCCTGTTGCTGCAATGGTCACACATATAATGAAGGAAGTGGGAAGTTTTGAAGCTGGGTGGGCGTAGCCTGATGGGGATTCACAGACACTAGTTCCCCATTGGGTCAGCTCCCCTTGTGCTGCTTACAGAATACAACAGGGCGTTTGCCTAGTGTGGGCACCATTTAGGGCGCACTTTGCAAGTTCTCAATGTTTTCAAAGTGTTCTCTAATTGAACAAGGTGGAGAGGTTGGGTGGTGACATCATGATCTCCACCTCGTCCAATCAGAGAACACTTTGTATTCATTTACAAAACACAAAGTGTTTGGCACCCATACCGAGTGACTGACGACCTGTGTTCAGAATGCAGCAGGGCAGCCACTCGTCATGGGACTTGGAAGCAAGTGGCGTTAAATACACTGATTGCACAGCTTCCAGGAGGATCTTTCAGGTATAGTATATCCATAGTTGAACCAAGCTGGATCAATATAACTATTTAAAAAAATATGCATACCTGGAATTCTTCATTAATTTATGCCCTGGTCTTTAATGAATGAAGTGAATTTATACAGGAGAATAACACTCCCACCATTGTATTCCATGTTCTACTAGAATTATCTGTTGTCTTGTAGTTTATTGCTACAAAAATATTTATATTTCAATCTGTTTATTCAACTATTTCAAGATACAATATAAAGAAGAGCAAGAAACATCTCCCTTCTCAGAAAACAACCTAATAATAAAACAATACAATATGATATCAACTGGGCTCAGGTTAGCAGCAAAAAGGTAATAGGTGGCATTTCCATACATATAGCCAACGACAACAACAGAATGTATGACATCAGGAAGCATTCCCATAAATAAATAACTATCAGGAATTGGAATCATACATCAACCTAAATAATTATTATTAATACTATACAGAATGTATATAGCGCCAGCAGTTTTCGCAGTGCTTTACAATATAATAGAGAGACAATACAGTTATAGTACAATAAAATATAAGAGTATTAAGAAGGCCCTGCTCAGAAGAGCTTACAATCTAATAGGGTGGGGCAGATGGTACAAAAGGTTGTAACTGCAGGGAATGAGCTGATGGAAGTGGTAAAAGTTTAGTTGGAGGCTTGATAGGCTTCCCTGAAGAGATGAGTTTTCAGGGATTGCCTGAAGGTAGCAAGAGTAGTAGATAGCTGGACAGATTGAGGTAGCAAATTCCAGAGGATGGGAGTGACTCTGAAGAAATCCTGGTCTGCAACATGTCTTCAGACTCAGTGTAGGCGGCCCAAGTAGACACCATATAGCAGAGAGACTAGTGACACTAGATCCGGTCCTTAATTACGATATTGGAAGGGAAAAAGAGAGTAGACAGAACACACAGAGAACAGAAAAAAAGCAAAAAAAAAAAAAGAAAAAAGAAGAGGGAGTCTCCAGGGTCTCACTAATCCATAATACAATAATGTATTTAGGGAGGTACCATGTTTTATCAAATTTAGTTTGGGTGTTATTAAGGGTACAGGAGATCCAATCATGATCCACAATCAAGGGTACAGGATCAATCATGATCCAATATCTGTTTTACATAGTCGAAGACCACCACTGACTGACTCCAACATCGTTCAATCACAATTCAAGCTGCCAGAATTATATAGGAGGTCAGCAGTGTCAGCTGGTGATATCTGGACCCCTCCAGCCTGGCCTGGAAACCTATGTGACGCGATGGCGAATTTTCATTCCCTAAAGTCAAAAGTGAGAGACATTTCCATACAAGAGATATTACAAAGTGCATGGCACTATAATATCACATCAGAATGATGCCAGACACAACCTTCCCAGTGACTGTTATGTAAGCCATTCCATACTGTTACTTGCTGTCATCAATCTCTCCCTGGTGGCTTTCCCTTACTGCCTTCTCCCAGGTGAGCACTCTCCCTTTGTTACACTAAGTTTAAGGAGCAGAGAAGAAGAGGAGGGAGAAGAGGGAAGATCTCTGTGTCAGTCAGTGGATGTCAGTGCCAGACATTCCAACCTGCAAAAACTAATTTCAGGGAGGTGGTGCTACACACCATTTAATTAAAAAAAAAAAAAATTTTTACAATTTAATTTTTTTATATATTTTTTTTTATCAGCCCTGTTGGTGGGCTTTGGTGAGCTATCAGGGGTTCTGTTCTGATCTCCACTTCGAGACAGAGAAAGGTACTGAGGACAGAGATTCCCTAGTTTCTTTCTCATCATTTAAGATGAATGGACAGCAGACAGAGGCTCTTGTCCATTCATAAACTGAAGCAGAGTAACACACAGTTTACTTTGCTCAGTTACCACAGGACACAGGAGCCAGCGATCGTTCTCTATGTCCAATTCAGAAAAGTAAGGGGCCGGTAAATGACACATTTACTGGCCCAATCCTCCACTCTTCACCCTGACACATCCCCATAGCATCTGGCGGGAGAGGAGGGGAGCCAGCTGCAGGGATGGGGGGACAGGGGACTGGAGGAGAACATGGGGGGGCAGAGGAGACCACGGAGGGGGGCCAGAGGAGAACAGGGGGACGGAGGGGAAAAGAACACGGAGGGGGGCCGGAAAAGAACAGGGGGGGTGGCGAAGGACACAGTAAGCAGCTGGGAATGATCGGTGCGATGGGAGGGACAGCTGTGAACACCGATCTCCCTTTATAGCTTTTTAGCCGTCAGCCATGGGAGGGAGAGAAGGAGAAGTGACTGTCAGCTAAAAAGCTATACAGGAAGATCGGTGTTCACAGCTGTCCCTCCCGCCGCATTGATCATTCCCGGGATATCAGATGGCTCTTGCGGGTGTTCGGGAGCTGCAGCAGAAATGCGAGAGACTCCCGCACCTTGGGATGTCTGCAGTGCCTCTCCATGGATCTCTCTTTTTGCCAGTGTGTGTGAGCACAGCAGCATGCACTCTGATGATAGGTGACAAACAATATTGCCCATCATCCCAAAGCCCATAAACACTGTGCAATATGATCACTTTTGTGTCTTTGTACTGGAATCAGATCAGTATGAAGACAAAGAAAACTAGATAATGAGCGACCTCTCAGCCCTCTAGCCACCTCATCATCACAAGGGAAAAGATATTTACCCCATCTCCTGCTCCAGCTCTGAGTTGTCAGCCAGGATGAGGAAGACCACTAGCAGGGAGACAGTGGCAAGTACCCAGCTGCTGAAGTCTGGATTCATGGCTCTCTGCTGCTTCTCCCAAGCCTGCCAGTGCAAATCAGTGAGGTGAAGGTGAGAGCTGGTAGTCCAGGCAGCAAGTCAGTCCCAGCTTGCAGGTTTGCAGTCCTCCTGTGCTGAGTGCAGGTGGGGAATGGGGCAGATCGTGGCCCGGGCTGTTGCTTCTCCTCCCAGCTGAACAGGAAGTGTGTACTAAGACCCGATTGGCCAGGGAGTCCTAAGGCCTTAGGCTCTAATCACGTGCTTTAAAAAAACAAAACATTGAAATCCATGTATCTGACACCTGGTCATAGAATAGGGGGCCAGACGCATGGATAGGGAAGGGCCACCACTGGAGGCCAGTGTTCTCAAGCCCAATCCCCTCAATGTCTAGCTTTTAGAAGAAGATGACTTCAGGGGTCCTAGGAATGTTTACCACAGTGACTGAATGAATCATATGAAAGACAGATCCAAAATCTAGTCACCTTAGGGCACTGCCACCAAGGATGAAACATAGTGCCCACATTGCCAGAAACAGAACATAGACACTTCTGGGCACATTTAGGCAACCCTAGTGATGGGACCCATGTATCATCAAAGTAAAGTTTTATAATTAGATTCGACCTGTGTCATAATAATAGATATTTTAGATAAACCATTAGCTATAGTTTGCTACTCTTTTCTTCAGATTTACGGTTATATTAATATCACGCTCCCATAATTCTATATAAGAAAGTTTAGGAGTTGTGTATATTAGGGGGTTATATAGTATGGAGATACTGTACTGAGCGAAGTCTGTAGCTTTACAAGAAAGCTCAAACAAAGTTAGGGTACTTTTCAACTTGGATTTACGAAAGGAGGCAATCTGGTGGTATCTAAACACTTCAGAAAAAGGCAATTGAAAATTGCAGTAGTCCAAATGGCAAATGTTGTTTCCGAATATAAAGTCACTGATCCTTAAGTTGCCCTTATCTTTCCAACATTTAAACAGATGTGGTTTTAGACCCTGGGAAAAATGCAAGATTATTTAGTAAAGCAGACAGAGGGACGTGGGGGTAATAGAGTAATTTCCTAGCCCTATGCCTGTCCCAGCCAACCAATGGGTAAGATAAAGTAGGGCACAAGATGGGGGGGGGCAATCTGTTCGGAATAAACATGAAGGATCTAATGGAGCCCATCACACAAGAAAGTGCTTCCATGGCGACCCATTGTGGGGTAGATTCCCCTGCAGGGTATAGAGATATTTGCATCGCCAGAAGATATGCCCAGAGATTAGGGAAGCCCAAGCCCCCTCGAAATTTAGGAGTATAGCATGTTGACCCGTTAATTCTCGGTTTCCTATTACCCAATATGAATTGTAGGAGTTTGCTTTGCATTGATAGCAGAACTCAACTGGGAACAGCCTAGGAAAGGGTCCTAAAATAGTATAGAATTCTGGGAAGAATGTTCATTTTAACTGGTGGATTCTACCAAACCATGATAATAAGAAGGTGGACCATCTTTTCAAACTTTTGTGAGCTCTTTGAAGAGAGCCAGAAAGTTTTTTTAATACAGTCTATCAAGTATTGGAGCAGTCGAATTCCCATATAGGGAATTGATTTAGAAGCCCAATGAAATTCAAAGTTAGAGAGGAGTAAAGTTAGTGCAGGTGGGGACTGACTGATGCTTATCTTATTTAAACAGAGGCCCTAGATTTTATAAAGAAAAGTTAGTAATTTAAGCAAAGAAGTATGGTGGTGTGCAGAGATAAAAAGATCATCTACGAACAGGTCACACTTGTGTTCCTATTGTCCACAGATGATTCTTTAATGTCTGGGTTAGAACAAATTGCAAGAGTGAGGGGCTCATTGCCATTGCAAATAATAGTGGGGACAATGGACATCCTAGTCAAGTGCTATTTAAATCATGATCAGGGAAGATTTAAGACCTATGATAGAATTTTTTGCTAAGGGGTATTAGGAGGGGACATTAAGAACTTCAAAAAGGATAACCCAAAGCCTAATTTCTCTAGTACTCAAAAAAGGTGACCCCATGAGAGATCAAAAGCTTTTCAGAGATCTTGAGAAAAAAGCATGGCTTCCTTGTGTGCAGGAATATCCCAGCATGAACAAATCATTGTGATCAGGTTCAGGTTCCTACGAATCTGGTCTGAAGCTTGGTGATGACAGATAAAGCCTGTTTTGTCTATACGAATATATTGTCCCAAAAATGAGTTTAACCAAAGGGCTAATGCTTTGATGAGAATCTTGAAATTACAATTGATCAGGGATATTGGTCTGTAGTTAGCAACATCCATAGTGTCTTGTTAGGAATGAGAATTACACTAAATCTAAAGCTCTGTTTTCATTACAAGGGAGGGGGTCTCCATTATGTAGAGAGTTAAAGCAGGAGACTAAGCGAGGTACTAATATATCGGAGAAATTCTTGTAGTATCTATTTGGCTGTCCATTTAGGCCAGGAGATTCCAGACTTTAGCCCAGTCGATGCCTTCTAAGAGGAAATGCGTTGGATTGAAGCTAGTAACGTGACGTCAACAAGCGCGCACTGTACTGCAGGCGACTGTGCAAGATTTTATCCTATATTGCTCAAATTCATTGTCCTTGATTCAAGTGCAATTTTTATTTTATAAACAAGCTTTATATGCATTAATGCACTGTGAGCGTCTTCCATTATCTTTTATAACCACATGATGTGATTAACCATAAGCCTGAGTACATTCCCTGGAGCTGGCTGACCACTTGTCTTCAGAGGAGCTTCCATTCACACGCATATGATCTCTTGGTGGGATCATTTGATTTGGTAAGCGGACAATGTTCACATATAGAGAACAGCGGTGACACACTTTGCATTGTGGATTATTTAAGCTGCACTACAATTAGTTTGATGCATTTGCATGTGGGAAAAGCTGGAGCATCATCTCTTCACTAAACACATTGAATTGTGGAGCACTGGACTGTTTATGAACTTTTTGCACCATTTATTATTTGCCATTTTTTGTGAACAGATTGTGGCTACTTATTAACAAAAAATAATTTATATATATTATATATATATATATATTTTTTTTAATGTAAATCACTTGATACATCATTCCAGGCAACTAGATTTTCACTTATTAAGTGACACTTTGCCATTTGAACATTAACAATTGTTTGATTTTGCTTATTGCACATTGTTTATTGTATCTGTTACATAATCATTTTTAGGATAATATTTTAGTCAAAAACAGCGCATCTTATTTATTTTATGTTTTTTTTTTCTCCTCACTATTCAAGGAGTGTTTGATTTCAGCAGTTTTTTGATTTCACACATTTGCAGCTGAGTGCACCTTCTTGTATTGATTAGTCATAAAACCTAAATGTTAAGAATATTAAGCCAAATAAAATTATATATAAGAAAAAATAGCCACGTGAAAATATTGCATTTGGAGGAGGAAAAACATTTCAGCTCTACAGACTGATGTTTCTGGTAACATTCATCCTAGTCTTTTTATATGGACGTCATTGATTGAAAATTCTTCCACAAACATTCGGGCTACTACTTATCTAGTGTGTATTGTGACTATCTAGTACAGGGGTAGGCAACACCCGGCACAGGTGCCGCAAGCGGCACACAAAGCCTCTTTTGCCGGCGCTCGACTCCCTCCCCATCAGCAGAGCAGTGCAGGGAAGTGTCAGTGAGACACAAATGCATTCCAATTTCAGAATTCCCCATACTGCACCTGTACTGGGGGGTCGGCACTGCACCTCCACACATTGTAAGAGATAGGAAACATTGTTTGGTTCTCTAACTTTGCTGTAGCTGCGATCGTCAGCTTTTGTGATGGGGAAGAGATTGTGTGCAGTTCTGCTAGGGAGGGGGGGGCGGTCCCTGTTTCCAGGAGGAGGAGGAGGACTGTCATTGGCCACTGCTAAAGCCAATCACAATCCTGATAGCCCCGCCCACCATCTGGAGGAACATGACTTGCTTGGTTGCCTCTACCAATCTCAGAAAGAAGGGATTTCACTGTGATTGAGAAAACCAATCAGTTGACAGTTTGTGGAATTGCTGTTGAGCTTCTGGGAACTTTGTTGAAATTATTCCTGAACCTTTGTGTCACTTACTACTGAACCCCGGCACTCTGTGTCCCATTAAGCCACAGCCAGTATTCAGCGCAATGAAAATCACACCCAACTTTTCCTGTGGCGCAGAGCGCCACACTTTTCCTCAGCTGCGGGTGCCCAACTTATGATCCTGAACACAGGCCCACTGCTTTCAGAAAATGCCCCTGACCTGAGCTCATCATTGCACATCCATTCCAGATGCTTGTATGTGACATCAAATACATCCCATACATCAAATACATCCCATACATCACACACATCCCATACATCACATACATCCCATACAAGCACGTGGGCTGGATGTGAGAAATAGATCAGCAGAGATGAGTGTGCCAGGACAGGTAGGTGTGTCTCTTCTCTGCTTCCTGTCACCACTCTGCATATCACACATATCGTAGATGAGAAGAGAGTACAGCAGTGGGGAAAATGAGCAGGAGGGGTTCAGAGGTGGGTGCAGGGAGGTACAGTGGTGGAATTGATGAGAAGGGGGTTCAGCAGTGGGACAGAAGAGCAGGGAGGTACAGTGTTAGGGCAGATGAGCAAGGGGTTTTAGTGTTGGGGCAGATGAGAAGGGGGTTCAGTGGTGGGACAGAAAAGCAGGAGGTAGAGCAGTGGGGCAGATGTGAAAGGAGGTATATTGGTGGGGCAGATAAGTAGGGGGTTACAGTGGTGGGGCAGGAGAGCAGGGGGAACAAAGGTGAGACAGATGTGCAAGGGTTACATTGGTGAGGTAGATGAGCAGATGGGTTCAGTGTTAAGACAGATGAGAAGGTGATTCAGGAGTGAGACAGAAGAGCAAGGGGATATGGCGGTGGAGCAGGAAATGGGGTACATTGATGGGGCAGATGAGCAGCGGGGTTACAGTGGTGGGGCAGATGTGCAGGAGGTACATTGGTGGGAGGGATGAGAAGGGGGTTCAGCGGTGGGACAGAAAATCAGGGGGGTACAGTGATGGGGCAGATGAGCAGGGGGGGTTCAGTGTTGGGCCAGATGAGAAGGGGGTTACAGTGGTGGGAAAGATGAGCAGGGGGGTTCAGTGTTGGGGCAGAGGAGAAAGGCGGTACATTGGTGGGACAGATGAGCAGGGGGTTACAGCGGTGGGGCAGATGTGCAGAGTAGAAAGGAGGTACATCGGTGGAACACATGAACAGGGAGTTACAGTGGTGGGGCAGAAGAGCAGGGGGTACAGTGCTGAGATACATGTGCAGGAGAAACAGTGGTGGGGCAGGTGAGAAAGGGGGTTACAGTGGCGGGGCAGATGAGCAGATACGTTTAGTGTTAGGCCAGATGAGAAGATGGTTCAGCAGTGAGACAGAAGAGCATGGGAGTACGGCGGTGGAGCAGATGTGCAGGGAGGTATAGTGGGGGGCAGATGACAAAGGGGGCCATTGGTGGGGCAGATGAGCAGAAGGTTACAGTGGTGGGACAGAAGAGCAGGGCGGTACAGTAGTGGGGCAGATGTGCAGGTTAGTACAATGGTGGAGCAGATAAGCAGGGTAGTAAAGTGGTGGGGCAGATGAGCAGGGTAGTAAAGTAGTGGGGCAGATGTGCAGGGTGGTACAGTAGTGGGCCAGATGTGCAGGGTAGTACAGTGGTGGGGCAGATGTGCAGGGTAGTACAGTGGTGGGGCAGATGTGCAGGGTGGTACAGTAGTGGGGCAGATGTGCAGGGTAGTACAGTGGTGGGGCAGATGTGCAGGGTAGTACAGTGGTGGGGCAGATGTGCAGGGTAGTACAGTGGTGGGGCAGATGAGCAGGGTAGTACGGGGGTGGGGCAGATGTGCAGGGTGGTATAGTAGTTGGGCAGCTGTGCAGGGTAGTACAGGGGTGGGACAGATAAGCACGGGGGTACTGTGGTGGAGCAGATGAGCAGGGTAGTACAGGGGTGGGACAGATAAGCACGGGGGTACTGTGGTGGAGCAGATGAGCAGGGTAGTACAGGGGTGGGGCAGATGAGCAGGGTAGTACAGTGGTGGGGCAGATGAGCAGGGGGGTACAGTGGTGAAACTGATTTGCAGGGGGACAGTGATCTGAGGCATGAGAGTGCAGGATGTTAATTTCTCACTACTAAAAGTAGTTTACAGCATTTACTTTATAAATGTTGAAGTAGAAATTTTTATGTTATAAAATCGTCACGCTCAATTTCTTTGAAAACTTTTTTTGGCACACTGTGCTCAAATGGTTGCCTAGCCCTGATCTAGTGTTTACTCTGACCTGTGATTGAGAACCTTTAAACATGTAACTGATAGCAGATATCATTTACTGGAAACCCAACCATTCCCAGAAAGAAGAGTCCCTTTCACTTTCACTTCTCTCCTAATAATTTTTACAGCTTACTCCAGAGAGTATATTTTAAACGGACATTAGATTTACCCCCAGGTTGGATTTTCACTTTGTCAATGGTGGTATTTTGACTGTGCTGCTGCACACATTTTTCTCTTTTTTATATGTTAAAATAACTTTTTATGTGAAAGTTTCATATATGTATCTGTAGATATCTGTAGATGGGTTAACCAACCAAAGCTAGAACAGCTCTGCAGAATAGGAGCACTAATCACTATAGCCTTTTTCTTTCAGATAAACCACTCTACCTTTCAATGTCCAATGTTTTCTCAGTTTGTAGGCCTCATGCACACTGGACATTATGAAAAAGCAACTAACGTTAACTGTAGAAAGATGTAGCTGTAGAGTGAGTTTTTCAGCGCTTTTAGCAAAACTATATTCCCATAAAAGCTTATGGCTCAAAAACGCTGATAAACGCCGAATAGCCATGGTTTTTGGCGTTTTTAAGCCGTTTTCAGCTTTTTTCTGAGTTATGCCCTCTACACACGATTGGACATTCCGACAATAAAATCCATGGATTTTTTCTGACAGATAGATGCTGGCTCAAACTTGTCTTGCATACACATGGTCACACAAATCTTGTCGGGAATTTCGAATGTCAAGAATGCGGTGACGTACGACGAGCTGAGAAAAATGAAGTTCAATAGCCAGTG
Organism: Lithobates clamitans; assembly: GCA_037952925.1. NCBI lineage: Eukaryota > Metazoa > Chordata > Amphibia > Anura > Ranidae > Lithobates > Lithobates clamitans. Next base: position 725,647 of record JBBGZY010001201.1, read on the forward strand.
TGGCTCTTCTGCTTGATTCCGAGCATGCGTGGAACTTTGTGCATCGGAATTGTGTACACACGATCGGAATTTCCGACAACAGATTTTGTTGTCGGAAAATTTGAGATATCCAGATCTCAAATTTTGTGTGTCAGAAATTCAGATGGAAAATGTCTGATGGAGTCTACACACGGTCAGAATTTCCGACAACAAGCTCCCATCGAACATTTTTAGTCGGAAAATCGGACCGTGTGTACGCCGCATTAGAGCTGAAATACTCCTCTCAGAACCCACTAGTTCTGGCTTTTTTTCCAGCCAGAAAACGCCCCTGCCAAAAACTGCTGATAACAGCCTATGAGTGCATGGACAACATGGATAACATGCTGGAGAGTTTATTGGCTGCAGAAAAAAACTTCTGAAGCCAAAAACAGCCGCTGTAAAAATGTCCAGTGTTCATGAGGCATAAATCATACTTGATAGATTGCCTGCGGATTTAAAGTAATACATCATTTGATTGTTAAATTTGATGGAGCAATAAGAGCAGACTGGTACTTGTCAAATATACTGGCAGACACATGTATGGTAATTACTTGATTGATGGTTTCTTGTACTGCATGTGGCATATACAGGATCAGAACAGAGTCTAATTCAAGCTCAGTTACTTTGTGTAGCAGCAAAATGCAGGCTGCTATGGCTTGCATACTACTGGGGGAGCCTTTAATGACAGGGTCTAATGAGGCTGATACATACATCACAGGCCTCTGTCTTCATGTAGCTGGGTGAGTACACCTGCAGCAAATCCATTGACTTCATGACAAAACAATGAGAGGAGCTTCTGATACAAACTTAAGCTCCTTCATCTGTAAGGCCCCTTTCACACGGTCGGACCGTACAGGTCCGCCTGTCAGTTTTGACGGCGTACCTGAAAGGGCGCTCCATGTTAGCCTATGGAGCGGCGGATGTCAGTGGAGACATGTCAGCTGACATCCGACCCGGTCCGATCCGCTGAAAGCAGACGGATGGCCCTACGTCCAGATCCGTCGCTGGGTGAGATCTGATGAAAATGGACATGCTGTCCGTTTTCGTCCGATCCCTCCATAGGCAGCAGCAGCGTCTGCCAAGCCCCCCCCCCCCCCCCCCCGCTCAGTGAGCAGAGAGGGACCTGTCATCCGCCGGCTCAGCGGAGATCAATGGAGAGATCTCCCGCTGAGCCGGCGGACCGAGGCGGACTCCGTGGAAGTGGAGTCCGCCTCATGTGAATGAGGCCTTAGTCATTCTCATGTGAGTTTGAAAGGCTTTGTAGTGGTAGCCTCATAAAGAGGAGTCATAAGTTCTGATGCATTTGGAATCCTGTCCCTACCATATTCCACTAACCCCAGGAAGGCACGTAGTTGCCGTACATTTCTTGGCTTTTAAAAATCTTGCAAAGTTTTAACTCAATCTGGGGTTAGGTGACGGATTCCATGTGAAATGCAGTGACCCAGAAGATCACTTTCTTTCAGCAGTTTTGTAGTTTATCTCTTCTAACCTTGTAGTTACTGTTGTAGAGAAACCTAAGAAGGCTAATGCCGCGTACACACGATCGGAAATGCCGCCAGCAAAAGTCCGATGTGAGCTTTTGGTCGGAAAATGCGACCGTGTGTATGCTCCACCTGACTTTTGCTGGCGGCATTTCCACCAGCAAAAGATTGAGAGCAGGTTCCCTATTTTTCAGACGGAAAAAGTTTCGGAAAAGCCGTCAGTCTGTATGCAATTCTGATGCGCAAAATTCCGACGCATGCTCGGAAATAATTCGACGCATGCTCGGAAGCATTGAACTTCATTTTCTTGGCTCGTTGTAGTGTTGTACATCACTGCGTTCATGATGGTCGAAAGTTCAGAGAACTTTTGTGTGACCCTGTGTATGCAAGCCAGGCTTGAGCGGAATTCCATCGGAAAAACCATCCAAGATTTTTGTGACGGAAATTCCACTTGTGTGTAAAACAAATGAGCAAATCGTCTATGTATTGACACAAAACTGTGTTTGGGTGTGAGGGGAACCAGCAGTCCAATACCTGCTTTAACGCAATATTATATTCAGAGGGGCTACTCACATAACCCTGGGGCAATCTTGTGTATGTTAACATCTGGCCTTTATAAGGTGAATGCAAGAAAGTGCTAGCAATCTGCCAGCAATTGGGAACAGGGGTGTGATGGCTTGGGACTTAATTAACACAACAACCCTTGCTGCTTTCAATTGAGTTTATGATTCTTTAGTTCCTCAATCTGAGCAGTGCTCAGTGGGTACTGTCTAATCTGTGGGGGGTGGGCTCCTGGTTTACTTATTATCATAACTGGTGTGCAATCCAGCATCATCATACTTCATATTTACTGGAGGCCCATAAATCAGTGGGAATCACTTCCAATTCTGGGCCTTGGTGTCGCCGGGATTGGTGAGTGGTCGGAAGCCCACCTTGTGCACACAAACTAAAAGACACAGCATGCAGACATCTTTATCTCATCTCTAGGGATAAGCTTCGAGTTCAAGTCAAACTCATATTCGACTCGAACATCAGCTGTTCGTCAGTTCGCCGAACAGCGAACAATTTGGGGTGTTCGCGGCAAATTGAAAGCCACGGAACACCCTTTAAAAGTCTATGGGAGAAATCTAGTGCTAATTTTAAAGGCTTATATGCATGGTATTGTCCTAAAAAGTGTTTGGGGACCTGGGTCCTGCACCAGGGGACATGGATCAATGCAAAAAAAAAGTTTTAAAAACGGCCGTTTTTTCGGGAGCAGTGATTTTAATAATGCTTAAAGTGAAACAATAAAAATATATTATTCCTTTAAATTTCGTACCTGGGGTGTGTCTATAGAGAGCGGGGACCACTTGGGACGCGCAGCGCGACTCGCGCATGTGCAGTAGGGAACCGGGAAGTGAAGCCGCAACGCTTCACTTCCTGATTCCCTCACCTAGGATGGCGGTGGCAGCTGCCGAGAACCGAGTGGGTTCTCGGCGTCCCCTGCCGAAATCGCTGGACCCTGGAACAGCTAAGGGGCCATGTATTAAAAGTCAGCAGCTGCAGTATTTGTAGCTGCTGGCTTTTAATATTTTTTTTTTTTGGCGGTGTGGGTGGACCCCCGCTTTAACATTTTTGACACTTTTTTTGTACCCCCTTACCATTTCACACGGGGGGGGCCGGGATCTGGGGGTCCCCTTGTTAAAGGGGGCTTCCAGATTCCGATAAGCCCCCCACAGACCCCCACAACCACCGGGCAAAGGTTGTGAGGATGAGGCCCTTGTCCCCATCAACATGGGGACAAGGTGCTTTGGGGGGGACCCCAAAGCACCCTCCCATGTTGAGGGCATGTGGCCTGGTATGGTTCAGGAGGGGGGGCACTCTCTCGTCCCCCCTCTTTTCCTGCGGCCTGCCAGGTTGCGTGCTTGGATAAGGATCTGGTATGGATTTTTGGGGGGACCCCACGCCATTTTTTAAAAAATTTTGGCGCAGAGTTCCCCTTAATATCCATACCAGACCTGAAGGGCTTGGTATGGAATTTAGGGGGACTCCCACCATTTTTTTTTAGATTTTGGTTCGGGGTTCCCCTGTGGGGAAATCCCATGCCGTTTTTATCAATGAACTTTTATGTGTATTGTTGGACTGGCAATTCATTAATAGCCGGGAGTAGTTTTAAATGACTTTTTTTCCTTTGAAATGTCATTTTGCTGTCGGACTGTTCTAAACATGGGAAACATGCGCCCATTTACAGGCATACTATAGACACCCCCCAGGTACGAAATTTAAAGGAATATTACACTTTTATTGTTTCACTTTAAGCATTATTAAAACCACTGCTCCCGAAAAAACGTCAGTTTTTAAAACTTTTTTTTTGCATTGATACATGTTCCCTGGGGCAGGACCCAGGTCCCCAAACCCTTTTTAGGACAAAACCATGCAAATTAGCCTTTAAAATTAGCACTTTTGATTTAGAATGTTTGAGTCCCATAGAGTTCAATGGGGTTCTAATGTTCGTGCAAAGTTTTGGTCCGTTCGCAAGTTTTGGTGCGAACCAAACCGGGGGGGGGGGGGGGGTGTTCGGCTCACCCCTACTCACCTCCCACATTAGAACTTTTAAGGAGACACTTTGCATAAGTTATCCCTTGCTGCTGGGCACTGTTGCACAGAGATCTTTTTTTTTGGCCTTTGTTGAGCTAGCTGAAGATCCCTGATGTCTACACTGCAAGGACTCAATTACTTCTTCCACCCACAACTCAAAGGACTCAGTACTAAATATTAGCACACATTAAGGGGGAGCTCTTACTAAAAAGTTTAAAGTGCATTCTTTACATATTGTAGTTTATTGCATTGTGTAGTTCTATTTTGGGCCGTGGTCTCTGGACTTTAAGGAAGTAGATTGACATATAGAAAGTAATTCTTTCTCGCTTATATACCTGAGACCATATGCTATCTCAGGGCCTGTGGTTTGTTTTTTTGGTGCTATACTTGACCCTGGTTTGGATAGACCAATTCCTTCTAAATATTTTTCCAGAGAGCTCTCGACCCGGGCCCAGATGGTAGGCCTGGTAGAGGCTTGGCGATGGAAAAACCCATTAACTAGATCATAATCTTGTTTTTCAACTTCATATAAGATTGCCTCCCATATAGATCTAGCTTTTGTTGATTCGGCTATATTAGCAGATATGGTAGATGTTAAATAATTGCCTAGTGGGTTATCTGATCATGCTCCATTAATGCTCACACTTCGCCTTCATCATTTTTGGGATCCAGCCCAGTGGAGATTGGGAACGCACTGGATTTCACATTTAGATGTGGTTAATAAAATTCCGCCCGTTCTAACAGAGTACTGGGAATTTAATGTAGGGTCTTCCACTTCAGCAATTACGTGGGATGATTTTAAGGCCTATACTAGAGGACAATATATCTCCGTTATTAAAGCTGTTAATAGGGCCCAACAAGTAAATAGTGATCTTTTGCAGGCCACAGTCAATGAAATGAAAAAATAATCCAATATGCTGCGGATCCTTCAGAGGCTACATTCAATGCTTTACTCCATAGCAAATGGGCCTTCCATTTATATATGGCTGCGGTTATGAAGAGGGATCTATATAAAAATAGGCAGAAGTCTTTTTAGCAGGGGGATTGTAATGGCCGTTTTCTGGCCACGATGGATAAATGTGAACAGCCTAGTATTCCGATTTTGGAAATACATACCCCTCAGGAGATATAGTTTCTACACAGCCTAAAATTCTTGAGACCTTTCGTCAATTTTATCAGACATTATAGATTTCCCAGTTGACCCCTGATTTCCAGTCAACGGAGTTAGCAGCTTGGCTGGACTCAGTAGCATTGGCTTGGTTATCAGATAAAGAGAAGTCCTTTCAATCATTGGTTCCTTTTCCATGGGGAAGTCACCGGGACCTGACGACCTTCCAATTGAATTCTACAAGGCCCATGGAGATCTACTTGCTCCTTTATTGGCCACACTGTTCTCTAATTGTCTAAAGGAGGGAGCTTTGCCGGACTCAATGCCCATATAGTCTTAATTTATAAGTACCCAAAAGATCCATTCTCTTGTTCCTCATATAGGCCTATTGCTCTCTTGAATGTAGATTTCAAGATTCTGAATGATGTGAATCTGCGAAAATGATATACTAATATCCATGCTTTACATCTTAATATAGGTTCAAGGGTGGTTGCCTCTCTAGATATAGAGAAGGCTTTTGATACTCTTGAATGGCCCTTTCTGTGGGAAGTTCTCCGCAGAATGGGTTTTCCAATGGTATTTATAAAATGGTTGCAGGTCCTGTATAGTATCCCACAGCTGCAGTGAAAATGGGGGGAGGATTGTCGGCTTCATTCTCGCTATTTAGGGGAACTCGGCAGGGCTGTCCTCTGTCTCCAACCCTCTTCGCTATTGCTATGGAACCTGTGGTGGAACTCTTCAAACTTCGCCCGATATTAGGGGGTTGTGAATTGGTTGGTTGGAGGAGAGTGTAGCACTGTATCCAGATGATCTTTTATTATTTTTGAATGATGCTGGACCCTCTCTTCAAGGAGCTTTACAGATATTGGATTCTTTTTCAACTGTCACTGGGCTGAAGGTAAATTGGGCTAAGTCCTTGCTGTTCCCAATAGATATTGAGGCCTGTAATATGGCTTCAAATAATATTCCATTGCAGTGGGTGGTGAACTTCAAGTACTTAGGATTGATAATCTCTCGCCAAGCCTCTGAATTTATTTACTTGAATTTGACTCCAATCCTAGGAGATATTGGGTTAAAGTTGAAAGTGTGGAAGTCTCTACCATTATTCTTACTAGGACTAGGAATGAGCTTCGAGTTCGAGTCGAACTCATGTTCGACTCGAACATTGGCTGTTCGCAAGTTCGCCGAACAGCGAAAAATTTGGGGTGTTCGCGGCAAATTCGAATGCCGCGGAACACCCTTTAAAAGTCTATGGGAGAAATCAAAAGTGCTAATTTTAAAGGCTTATATGCAAGTTATTGTCATAAAAAGTGTTTGGGGACCTGGGTCCTGCCCCAGGGGACATGGATCAATGCAAAAAAAAGTTTTAAAAATGGCCGTTTTTTCAGGAGCAGTGATTTTAATAATGCTTAAAGTCAAACAATAAAAGTGTAATATCCCTTTAAATTTCGTAGCTGGGGGGTGTCTATAGTATGCCTGTAAAGGGGCGCATGTTTCCCGTGTTTAGAACAGTCTAACAGCAAAATGACATTTCGAAGGAAAAAACCCATTTAAAACTACCCGCGGCTATTGCATTGCCGACAATACACATAGAAGTTCATTGATAAAAACGGCATGGGAATTCCCCACAGGGGAACCCCGAACCAAAAAAAAAAAAAAAATATGACATGGGAGTCCCCCTAAATTCCATACCAGGCCCTTCGGGTCTGGCATGGATATTAAGGGGAACCCCGGCCAAAATTTAAAAAAAAAATGACGTGGGGTTCCCCCTAAATTCCATACCAGACCCTTATCCGAGCACGCAACCTGGCAGGCCACAGGAAAAGAGGGGGGGACGAGAGTGCGCCCCCCCTCCTGAACCGTACCAGGCCACATGCCCTCAACATTGGGAGGGTGCTTTGGGGTAGCCCCCCAAAACACCTTGTCCCCATGTTGATGAGGACAAGGGCCTCATCCCCACAACCCTGGCCGGTGGTTGTGGGGGTCTGCGGGTGGGGGGCTTATCGGAATCTGGAAGCCCCCTTTAACAAGGGGACCCCCAGATCCCGGCCCCCCCCTGTGTGAAATGGTAAGGGGGTACTTATCCCTACCATTTCACTAAAAAACTGTCAAAAATGTTAAAAATGACAAGAGACAGTTTTTGACAATTCCTTTATTTAAATGCTTCTTCTTTCTTCTATCTACCTTCATCTTCTGGTTCTTCCTCCGGCGTTCTCATCCAGCATCTCCTCCGCGGCGTCTTCTATCTTCTTCTCCTTGGGCCGCTCCGCACCCATGGCATGGGGGGAGGCTCCCGCTCTTCTCTTCATCTTCTTCTTCATCTTCTTCTCTTCTTCCTTCTTCTCTTTTTCTCTTCTTCTCTTCTTCATTTTCTTCTCCGGGCCGCTCCGCATCCATGCTGGCATGGAGGGAGGCTCCCGCTGTGTGACGACGCCTCCTCGTCTGACGGTTCTTAAATAATGGGGGGCGGGCCACCCGGTGACCCCGCCCCCCTCTGACGCACGGGACATGACGGGACTTCCCTGTGGCATTCCCCGTGACAGTATATGCGCAGCGATTTTTCAAACACATTTTTTTTAGTAAAAACACGCTTTTTTTAATTTAATGCACACTATATTGCCCAAATGTTTGATGGCATAAAAAAGATGATCTTAGGCTAAGTACATGGATACCAAACACGACATGCTTTAAAATTGCGCAGAAACGTGCAGCGTTGACAAACTACATACATTTTTAAAAGCCTTTAAACGCCTTTACAGGTTACCACTTTAGATTTTACGGAGGAGGTCTACTGCTAAAATTACTGCCCTCGATCTGACCTTTGCGGTGATACCTCACATGCATGGTGCAATTGCTGTTTACATATGATGCCAGACCGATGCTTGCGTTCGCCTTTGCGTGAGAGCAGGGGGGGTGACAGGGGTGTTTTTTTTTTTTAATTTTTTTATTTTGCTCTTTTATTTTATTTTTAAACTGCTCATTTCATTTATATATTTTTTTTATCATTTTTATTGTTATCTCAGGGAATGTAAATATCCCCTATGATAGCAAATGATAGCAATAGGTTGTGACAGGTGCTCTTTTTAAAAAAAAATTGGGGTCTATTAGACCCTAGAGCTCTCCTCTGCCCTCAAAGCATCTGACCACACCAAGATCGGTGTGATAAAATGCTTTCCCAATTTCCCAATGGCGCTGTTTACATCCGGCGAAATCTAAGTCATGAAATACTCATAGCTTCCGGCTTCTTAGGTCATAGAGATGATTGGAGCCATTTTGGTCTCTGATCAGCTCTATGGTCAGCTGGCGGAACCACCGGCTGCGTTCTCAGGTTCCCTGTTGGGACAGGAGAGCCAGAGAAAACCATGGAAGACGGTGGGGGGGACCCCCTCCCACTGCTTGTAAAAGCAGTCTAGAGGCTGCTAGGATTGCTTTTACATGAAAGCGACTGCTGGCTGAAAAGAATGATACTAAGATGATACCTAAACCTGCAGGCATCATTCTGGTATAACCACTCAAAGTCCAGCAACATACAGTACGCTGCTGGTCCTTGTTGGGCATATATTGTAATTTTTTTTTCATGCAGCCTGTGGGCTGAATGAAAAAAAGAGATTGATCGGTGGGTATGCCCACCATTAGAAAACCTCCCTTCATCCACCCACTTCTAATTATGGACATACATGCACCATTTATATATGCCAAAGCATGGGGGCATCCGCCCCAAAAGGTAGGAGCAAATTGCTCCTCCACCCCTGCTGCCCCCATGCTTCGGCATATATGCTCTTTTTTTTTAACTGTGGTGGTGAATCACCTCCGACAGTGCTGCAGTCACGGCTTTATGTATCATGGGAGCAAACGCTGTTGCTGTCAGGATAAATAAATCCACTCTGCAGCCGAATGGAGTACCTGCTAAGCAAATGATGGTTAACAATAAAACAAAGTAACATTACATTATAACAGTATGCACATGAAAAGCAAATACAAAAAAAACATAGTAAAAAATAAAACTTTTTTTAACGCAACCTGTGCCTAAAATATATATATGCCGAAGCATGGGGGCATCCTCCCGCAAAAGCTAGGAGCAAATCGCTCCTCCACCTCTGCTGCCCCCATGCTTCAGCGCTGCAGTCACAGCTTTATGTATCGTAGGAGCAAATGCTGTTGCTGTCAAGATAAATAAATCCGCGCTGCAGCTGAATGGTGTACCTGAAAACAAAAAATGGTTAACAATAAAACACAATAATGCCCCGTACACACGATTGGACATTGATCGGACATTCCAACAACAAAATCCATGGATTTTTTTCCGACGGATGTTGGCTCAAACTTGTTTTGCGTACACACGGTCGCACAAAGTTGTCGGAATTTCCGATCGCCAAGAACGCGGTGACGTACACCACGTACGACGAGATTAGAAAAGGCCATTTCAGAACCAAGCGCGGCACCCTTTGGGCTCCTTTTGCTAATCTCGTGTTAGTAAAAGTTTGGTGAGAGATGATTCGCGCTTTTTCAGACTTGTGGTTTTCAGATCGTTTTCTGCTGTTCAGTTTGTGCTTGTGGGTTTGTATCTGGTCTTCAGTGCGTGCAGCGAGTTACGCGTGACTCTTCTCATTGTGTTCTTGTTCATTCGTTACTGTTTTTCAGGTCGCTCTTCACAGACCTTGCTGTTCTTCAGTGCGTTCTGTTACTTCGTTCTGAGCAGCCGACCGTTTTCTAGCCATGTTGCATATACGTACTCCTCGTAGAGTTCGTGCTGTGCGGGAGCTTGGTGTTGGGGTCCTGACCTTGACACAAGTCCAGTCCATGAACAGGGTGGGGAGGAGTTCATGGACCAAGAATTGGTTGCTTCAGCGTGACCAGTTCTGTCATATGCCTTTGCTCCGTGACATCCGTGAGAATAATTCCTGATGATTTCAGGAACTTTCTCCAGATGACGGACCCCGTATTTCACCGTTTGTTGGCTTTGCTGACCCCTTATATTAGCAGGCAGGATACCTGCATGAGGCAAGCCATCACTCCGGAGCAGAGGCTAGTTGCCACCCCGCGGTACTTGGCCACAGGGAGAAGCCTGCAGGACTTGAAGTTCTCGACAGTCATCTCCCCCCAGGCTCTGGGGATCATCATCCCAGAGACCTGTTCTGCCATCATCCAGGTCCTGCAGAAGGAGTATATTAAAGTGGTTGTATACCTTTTTTGTTAACTTTTACCTACAGGTAAGCCTATAATAAGGCTTACCTGTAGGTAAAAAAAATATCTCCTAAACCTGTACGGTTTAGGAGATATTCCCCTCGCAATGAGCCGCTGAATGCAGTGGTGCATGCGCACAGGGGATTCTCAGCTGACAGCCTGGCAAACTCCGGAGCTTGCCGGACTGAAGTCTCCCACGCGCACGCGTGGGAGTGACGTCATCGCGGCTCCGGCCACTCACAGCGCCGGAGCCGCGATAGCCGGAAGACACGCCCAGGGGAGATGTCAGCTCCCTCTGCGTGGACAGGATGAGATGCCGGCGCCTCGTTCTAAGGTAAGTATCTCATAATGAGCTAGTATGCGGTATTACGGTAACATTCTGCCAACTATGCTGGCTCAGTTGGGCCTGAGGCTGGAATTCAAAATGAACCAACCTGACGGCGCTTGAAAGTGGCCATCCTGGCTTGCCCCCCCTGAGTGCCCATGATGTCCATCTAAGATACCTTGAATACTTTGCGGGTAGGGGGGCTATCAATATGCCAGACAATGTCTGAAACATTTCCCTGACAGAAATGTGTTGAGACCTGAAAATGGCGTGATTGTGTAACATTACAAAGCATTGTTGGGTGTTATTTACTAAAGGCAAAGACACTTTGCACTACAAGTGCACTTGAAACTGCACTTGTAGTGCAAAGTGGATTTTCCCTTAGGAAATAACCCCCATTGTCACAGAAAACACCAATTAGAGCACAACAAAAGTTTTGGAGCGTTGAAACAATAATCCACACATTCTTGATTAACAATCTTTTTAATACCAGCACAATCACATGTGCATTTGTAAAAGGTTTTTAAAACAAACCAACATGTTTGTTGTATAACAATTTTTGGGGTCACATTAGAAAAAGTAGAAATGTCCATTTAAGATAAAACAGGCATGTTTAAAACCAACAAGAAAGACACAAATCTTGAACTTACAAAGTTTACATTTGGTAGAACTTGAAGACAATATCAAACATGAGTATTTACAAACTGTGTTTGATATTGCGTTCAGATGGGGTGAAGTCACCCCTAGAAAAGCCACATTTTGAAGATGCACACCAATTGCCGAATGTCAACATGTGCTAGCTGCCATCACGGGGGATCAAGGGACGTGTTTTGTGGGTGCAACCCCTTCCTCACAGCTACTTTATTATTGAGGAAGGGGTTGCACCCCCAAAACGCATACATTGATCTCCCATGATGGCAGATAGCACATGTTGACACACTGTGTGCATCTTCAAAATTTGGCTTTTCGCAAATATGTCAAAAAATGGTAAAAATTTTTACCTCACAAAAAGCACCAAAAAAAAAAAAAAAAGGGATTTTGAGGGGTTTTAAACTCTCCCTAAAACATCAATGATGTTCTTCATTTTTTTTTTTCAACATCATTGATGCTTTTCTGGATGTTTTCCAAGCCCCTATTACACATGATCTCCCCGATCAGGATCTGTGCACTTTCTGAGGTGAAATGCCCTGGATCCACAACATCACGATGCCCTAAAAAGATAGAAACAAAAACACACCATGTATTATAAATCTCCCACCATCCATCTCTTACCTGAGCCTGTGGTCGCAGACACTCACCTGTTGTGGTGACTAGTTCCACCACGTCTCCTTCCTCCTCCTCCTCCTGTTGGCTTTGGTGGGTCTCCACTTCTTCATGAGGTGGGGGGTCTCTGGTCTCCTCGGATGAGGGGTGTCCTCCGAGTCTTTTCTCCCCTATGTAAAAAAAAAATAGGAATACTTAGCACACAGATATTTGATGGCAGAAATAGGAATATGAAACATTGCTTGGAAGTGGGGTACAATTGTTTGTTTTGGCAGAGTTCCAAGATGTAGAATTTTGATTGTCCTTTGTCAAGCTTCAATACTTTACCTGTTTAGTACAAACTTCACAGATGGAGACACCCCTATAGTATACACTGGAGCACCTGTGTGGGACCCCCTAATATAAAGGGTGTTCTTGTGTCCCACACTAGTGCTCCAGCATCCCGATGTGAAAACTGCTGAGTGTCCTCTCCTTACACAGAATCGAGTTTGCAGTTCATTCTAGTTACAAACCCATCTACACAACCAAATTATTTTGACAAGTAGGCCATAAAAAATGTTGGCAAATGCATATGGACAAAACAATGGTGTTTTCTAGGCCGAACGAACAATGTTTTATACGAACGAATAATGTGCCCATGAACATGAAAGTTGACATTTTAAACTGGACAACAGTTAAGAAAAGCACATGGAGCAGCACGAACGTAATAAACATAAAGAATAGGAACTTACTTACTTTTTTGCAGCACTCTCCGGATCCTTCTGTACTGCTCATGCTCTCTTAATTTGAGGTCCGACCACCGCTTCCTGAGCTGATCTTTTGATCGTCATACCTCGAAGTTCCGGTGCAGACTCTTGACCACTTTCACCATGATCTTGGCCTTTTGGACATTGGGGTTGGGGTAAGGTCCATACTTCCCGTCATATTCGGCCTTCTTCAGGATGTCCACCATCTCCAACATCTCCCCAAAGGACATATTTGATGCCTTCAATTGTTTCCTTCTGGATCGGGATGTTTCAGGCTCCGGGCTTTCCTCCTCCTCCTCCTCATTGTTGTAATTAGCACGCACCTGCTGTGTCTCTGCCATGTGCTCTTCCCCCACTGCACGGAACAAGAAGGGGCGGGGAATAGACTAGAAAGAACGTCAGGGGCGGGCAGAGTTTCACGCATGCGCAATGTCTATAAAGCGTAACACTCGTGCGTAGTACGTAGGATCTGTGAGCGGAGGAAAGGGTATCGGAGGCGCCGCTCGTGATAATGAAGGTAAGATCTAAACTTGGGCCTACTGTATATTGCTTCTAGATTGAGGCCTTTATTGTAACAAGATTAGGAGAGTTTTGCCTGACATTAGGGTTTGTCTTGTGTTGTGTCTTGCAGAGAAAATGGATGGCTTCAATGACCACAACTTCCTCCCCCTGTTCATAGACAAGTACAGGGAGCTGCCCTGTCTGTGGCAGGTGAAACATCCACATTATAATCATAAACAAAAGAGGCAGGCAGCGCTGGAGAAACTGCTGGAGTTGGTGAAGCCAGTGGTCCCCACGGCAACCATCCCCTATTTAAAAGCCAAAATTGGTGGCCTGAGGGGCACTTATCTTAGGGAGCACAAGAAGTTCACGGATTCCCAGAGATCAGGAGCTGCAGCAGATGACATTTATGTCCCCAGGCTGTGGTACTATGAGAGACTGCAATTTCTGTCAGACCAGGCTGGAGTCAGGGAATCCCTCTCCACTCTTCCTTCCACTCTTCCTTCCACCCTATCTTCTGCCCCAGCTGAGCCTTCTGATGTCCAACCTGGGACTTCCAGCCAGGAAGAAGTGGAGGAGCCCAGCTTGAGCCAGGTATAGCATTGTTCTACAGATTTCTGTTCAAGAAATAAATGATGTTTACTAGATGTTATTATTGATCACTAATTGCTGATTTCATAAAGTGTTTTACATATCAATAGACAGTAGTGGGCAAAAATAATTGGGACAATGAAAAATGCTGGGCTCAGAATGATAGTCTGTTATATTTGTTAACATTCAATTTGCAACGGTCATGAGGTGAAAATTGTGTGTGATGACTAAAAAACTAAAACTATGTCCCTTTTTCATACACAGAAAGACCTTAGCCAAGACGAGGCTCTGGAATGTGGCACACAGGAGGAAGCTGTGGAATGTGGCAGCCAGGAGGAGGCGGGGGTTAGTGGCAGCCAGGAGGAGGCGGGACTGAGTGGCAGCCAGGAGAAGCCTGGGCCCAGTAAGAGCCTGACTGAATCGCAGGTCCCTCCCCTCTGCCTTCCAACCAAAAGACCCAGGAAGGGGAGTCACGTGCAGGATTCAGCGCTCAGGCTCATTCAGGAGGCTTTTGCATTCCTCAGAGCCACCCCCACTCCTGAAGAGGCCTTTGCCTGCATGGCTACCACCAAACTGCAGGGCATGCAGGAGGGCCAACGCCAGCTGTGTGAGGACCTTCTTTATAAAGTCTTAACTAAGGGGGTGAGGGGGGAAATCACACCCAATACCCACCTGAGTGAGTTGGACCATCCTCCTCCTCCCCCTCCTGCCACAACTCCACCACCACAGCCACAGCATGGAAGGAAGCATGGAAGGAAGACCAGAGAGTGATGGCCCTGGGTTCAGTCTGGTCTGACAAAAGATTCAGTCTCTTGTATGACCACAGCCTGGGGACACAGATGTCATCTGCTGCTTTCATGATCTCTGGGACTTCTGGACCAGACTGCACTCCCTTACATATTGACTCCTCAGGCCACCAATTTTGCTGTTAAATAATTGATGTGTGCCCTGGGGGTCAAAGGCTTCACCAATTTCTGCTGTTTATCCAGCGTTGCCTCCCTCTTTGTTTGGTTGTGAGCCCTTAATAAAGGTTTTTTTGTTTCAATTATACTCACCTATGTGTGTTTTCCTTCAAAAAGGTCAGTTTGTTTGTGAGGAGTCAGGTACATTTCAAAAATACAATGTGAAATGAACAAGAGACACCAACACCAAGCAACCCTTGTATTAAATAATACAAGATAATAATGGTGTTGTGGTAACTTGACACTCAAAGCACACCCAAAAATATTCTGGATGTTAAATAACTAAAATAAAAAAAAACAACAAGATCAGCCTTGAAAAAAATACAAACCAAAAAAAAATCACATCAGGCTTGAAAAAAAAAACATAAAGAGAAATAATAAAGAAATAAGTTTGTGAGAACTCTCTGTGTGAATATCAACAGCAAAACTACTTCGTTCTTCCTGCATTATAAAGAAGAATAGAGTGTGCTGTATTAAACAATTTTAAATATTGCAGTCTGACGAAAGTGCTCTATCCATTCCGAACGCTACTTTTACCAGACCGAGCTGTTCCGTCTCAGAATTTCTTCTGAGCATGCGTGGCACTTTGTGCGTCGGAATTGTCCACACATGGCCGGAATTGACGCGATCGGATTTTGTTGTCGGAATATTTTATAGCCTGCTCTCAAACTTTGTGAGTCGGAAAATCTGATGGAAAAAGTCCGATGGAGCCCAAACACGCTCCGATCGCACATTTTCCATCGGAAAATCCGACCGTGTGTACGGGGCATAAAACATTGCAGAATAGAATACAGTAAAAAAGAGCAGAACAATAGAGAGAGAATAGAGAGAGAGAGAGAGAGAACAATAAAGGGACAACTATTTTTGTTCTTTTATTTTATATATATATTTTTTTCCAGTTTTTTTTTGTAACTGTAACGGTTCTAACGGTTGTAACTGTTGTAACAGTTCCAGCGGTTAGGGTCTCTCAAAATGCGATGGCATCTTGGGAGACCCTGTGAAAGTGTGCCTAGTCTGTGCAATGCTGTACCCTACACTAATACTCAACTAGTGTATGGTAGCGTTCAAAACATTCACCAATGCAAAGACCAGGATTGTCAGGACAGGAGGGACAATAATAGCGGGTGTCACGCCTATATCGGCACTTTCTGCAGACACAACATTTTCTTTGGGGGGCTCGTTGGGTAGGGGTACTCAGGAGGACATAAGTAAAATGCCTCTCATGCAGCCGGCTTACTGCATTTGGATTGGGAAGGTGAGGTGGAGCACCGTCTGGATACAGAAGGGCTTTGACAATCTCTTCCTGGAATTTAAGGAAGAATCCAGTCTGTCCTGAAGTTCTGTATAGCACATGAGCGTTCAGCAAAGCCAATTGAAATAAACAGACACTTTTTTGTGCCAGCGTCTTGCCTTACGGGCAACTAGCTACGGTGCCAACAACTAGTCGTTGAGGTCAATCCCTCCCATATTTTGGTTATATTCGGGGACACAGAGGGGTTTCTCCACAACACCAGTTGCCATAGTAATTTGGACCGTCGTGTCTGCATGAAGGGAGGTAAGAATGAAAACATTCTTATTATCCCTCCACTTCATAGGGAGCAAGTTATTACACTTGAAGCAGGCTCTCTCCCCCAGCCTAAGATGGGTATCAACAAGCCGCTGGGGAAAGCCCGGGCGATTAGGTCGCACAGTGCCACATGCTCCAATCTGCTGATCAAACAAGTGACTTAACAGTGGCACGCTCGTGTAATAATTGTCCACGTACAAGTGGTACCCCTTTCCGAATAAGGGTGACACCAAGTCCCACACAATCTTGCCAGCGCTTCCTATGTAGTCAGGGCAGTTTGTCGGCTCTACGTGACTATCTTTGCCCTCGTTAACCATAAAACTACATGTATAGCCTGTGGCCCTGTCACAGAGCTTATACATCTTGACCCCGTATCTGGCACGCTTGCTGGGAAGGTACTGTTTGAATGACAAGCGGCCAGAAAACTTAATCAGAGACTCATCAACACAGACAACTTGATGGGCAGTAAACAAGTCTGCAAAACGTTGAAGTGGTTTACGAGGGGCCGAATTTTGTAGAGCTGATCCTACTCAGGGTCTCCACGAGGACGACAGAGTTCATTGTCATTGAAGAGCATGAACCGCAAAATCTGCTCGTATCGTGCCCTGGCCATGGAAGCAGAGAACACGGGCATATGGTGAATTGGGTCAGTGGATCAATATGACCGCAACGTACTCATTTTAACTATGCCCATGTCGAGGGAAAGGCACAGAAAGATCTTACATTTGGAGACCGTAATTGGTCTCCAATCTCTGGCAAGGGAGGACTGGGGATTAGCGGCGATGTATTGACCAGCGTACAAATTGCTTTGGTCCACAATAGATCTATAGAGATCTTCAGTGAAAAACAGCAAATAAAAATCAAGTGACGTAAAATGACGGGCCTGTCTTTGTCTTCTTGGTGGCAGCGGGACACTACTTGTGCTTGCCACCTCGCCAACTTGAACTGCACTTATGGGACTCGCCATGTCACCAAGTGTTACTGCAATGCTGGATGTACGACCAGGATGTACTAGGCCGCTGGTGCTTGCCAGTTCACCAGAAGGAATAGCGGCGCTAGTACTGCTCTGCTCCATACGAGGGACCTGCGGTTCTTGCACCTCAACAACAGCAGAAGAAGTTGGGGGTCTGGTATGCCTGACCTTGGCAGGGACCACAACTCTGACGTCAGAGCTATCTGTCAGGGAGCTGCTGTCCTCTACAGGATCGTATTCTGAGCCTGAATCTGACAGATGAGTGACTTCCTCTTCACTATCTGTCATGCTCAGAAACGTGTAGGCCTCTTCACTACTTACCTTCAATTTGCCATTTTGGGCTCTAAATTTAGTGGTACAGTAGTGAGACTGACAGGTAAAAAAGCTCCTAGGCTGTCAGCGACTGTATCAAAACACTACCAAAAAAACTGTTAGCGATCGCAGGGATCAGGCCTGACTCTGCGAACGCTGCAGTTATGTGTTTAGTGTTTTGTAAGTGACAGTGATCGATTGATACTGCACTTGGGTGGGCTGGGCTGGGCTGGGCGGAGGGGCAAAACACAGGTGCTAGCAGGTATCTGGGCTGATCCCGCTAACACTGCATTTTTGGGAACCCTAAACTGCTGGGGACGCTAGTATATATCTGATCGGATCAGATATTGATCTGTTCAGATACTATACCTCTAAGGGAGGTGTATGCTGCGTGTGTGGGTGTTAGCGGTACTGGCACTAACCTGACGCTGCCTGGGGCGATGCAGACCCTATCTGACCCTAAAACCTTACTTATATCACCGCCGGGCGATCAGGGGGTTAAACCTTTATTAGGTAATAAATGGTGGGTGCCCTGACACTATAAAAAACAAACTAACCAGCGTGACCCGTAACAGTTATACGGTGATCACTGGTGAAAGGGTTAACTAGGGGGGCAAACCTTTATTAGGTAGTATATGGGGGTACCTGACGCTATAAAAAGTTGACGGCGAACCTAAATACTTACCTGCCTAACTAGCGTCACCTGTAATACAGCAATCAGAAAAACGATTGCTTAGTGACACTGGCGATGGGGGGTTATCACGGGGTTAAACCTTTATTATGGGGGGTTAGGGGGGTACCCTAGACCTAAAGGGAGCTAACACTAACTGCCCTAACAGTTATTGCATTCACAAATGACACCAATGCAATAATCAATAAAATAATTAAAAAAAAAAAAAACTGCTATTGGTGTCACTGTGACAGGGGAGTGCAGGGGGGTGATCGGGGAGTGAAAAGTGTGCCTGCATGTTCTACTGTATGTGTAGTGTTGGTGCAACTCATATAGGTCTTCTCTCTTCGGCACCGGAACGCAAAGGACCAACACGAGGAGAGATTACATCACTTCCGCTGCTCCTGTTTACATTACAGGAGCAGAGGAAGCTTTCTATTTGTTGGGAGCGATCGCGAGAGGGTGGCCATGAATCAATGGCCTCCCCCTCATCACCAATCGCTCCTGAAGATATTCCGACCTCCGCAGGCACGGGGGGAGGGCCCCCTGCCCACGGGCAGGTAGAGACATACAGGTAAGCTAATATGCCTGCCCGTGCCATTCTGCCGATGTACATCGTCGTTCGTCGGTCTGCAACTGGTTAAGGAACCTTCGATCCACATGTAGTGGGATTGTTGGGAACTGCAGAACACCAGCTATGGAGATCTGCCACTTTGGACTCTGCTGTGTATGGACTTTTGCCTGTGCAGGTACGCTAGGACAGCCACAAGCCTGAGTTAGGGATTAGTTTAGGGAAAAGGCTGTGCACTTTGTTTTGGAACTGTCATGCTGAGAGTTTCCAGCAGTGGGGGTGCGGGCGCCACCCCCTTATCAATTCCAATTCCAATATTCCAATGGGGTGTGTTTTTTTTTATTAGAGCCTGAGGCTCTAATAGGCTTCATAAAAGGGTGGGCACAGAGCACTGCCCACTCAGTTGTGTTCCAATAGCGAATGAATATTCACTATTGCCCCACTGATCCTCCTCCCGGAGCAAACAGGAAGCGGGTCTTGAAAGCTGTCACCCAATTGGCTGAAAGGACAGGCAATCCTATTGGACGCCTAGGAGGAGACACATTGCGGAAGCTGCCATGATGCAGAAGAGGAGAAAATGACACAGGAGCCGCTGCCTGCCCGCAACCTATGGGTAAGTGCCGACCAACCGACCTAGAGCGGGTAAGGGGTTCCGCCGGCCAACCGGGGGATTGGTTGTTCCCCCCCCCCACCGGACGCCACTGGTTTCCAGTAAAGCTTTTGAAACTTTGTCCTAGCCTGGTCTGGAGTTACTTAAAGGGATGCATGGTGGCAATGGCATATGGAAGAACAGGGCCTGTAATGCACACACACAAAGTGAAGTGGTGACATGTTGTTGCTAAGAGGAGGATGATGTGACAGCCAGACTGCAGGAGAGTGGTACTGGCAGGGGTCTCATGTATAGTGAGGGGAGTGGTTCATAGCCTATCTCCCGAGTGGTTGGTGCCCCAGCAACTGGGACCAGATCTGTGTGGTGGAAATCCTAGGGACTTAGCTGTATGGTATAGAAGAAAAAAGAGTTAATTATGAGGGCGCAAATGTGCTAGTGCCTGACAGGACCTCATTCTGTCACTGAAAAGACACAAACCAGTACAGCGCACTACAAGGTCCAGCCCAACAGACAGCAGTTTATGGTATCACCATGAAGAGGACAAAGGTTCATCCCAACACACTGCAGCTTGCCAGGTAAAGATCTGGGAAGCACTGCGAGCACTGCAGAGGGAGGGACCGATATTCCCTGCTGACCTCAGCCGGGAGAGAGGCGGAGAGCTCCGGTGGGTCACGTGATTGCCCAGCATCACAGCAAATAAGGTATTCATCAAAATCCTTTTACACAAAGACACACACTGGATGTTACATTGTCATGTAACAAAGCGGATGACATGATTTCTCAATAGTAATGTTATACACTCCCCAGCTGACAGGGAGGGAGGGGGAGAGAGGCACATAAACTGACCACAGTGGTCAGGGCTCAGCAGCCATGATTACTGTGGTCAGTACACAGAGGGGGAACACAGGAACTGGCAGGATCAGACAGGTTTTTAGAACATAGAGAGGGGTTACAAACACTTGGGGTTATTCATAAAAGATATCCAGGGAAACCATATGTCCTGGAAATGAGAGTATCGGCCACGTAGCTGCGCTGATAGCTCTTCCATTCCAATAAGGTTATTTCATTCAATTATCCATTCTGTTATTGAGGGTATACACTGGGATTTTCAATGTCTCGGAATTACTGCCCTGGCAGCCACTAAAAAGAAATAATCCCCTTCTTAATCTTTGAAACATGTTCTGGGAACATGGATAATAGTGCTTTTTGGGGGCTTAGGGGCACTGTGTCTGAGGCACAGGCATTATATCATTTAAAAACATTATCTCTGAATAACCGCAAATCATGGCAATTCAACTATATGTGTTGCATGGTGCCCACAAGGGATAAACATCACCAGCATTGGTCTGATATATTTGGGAATATTTTATGTAATATCAAAGGACATATCCAAGGACAGCGATGCCATCTCGTATTAACTTGGACATTTTTGATGTTTCACTTTACATATTTGAAAAAATAAAAATAAAAATCACTGCTCCTAGCCAAATGGAATTAAAAAAAAAAATCATTTTTACATTGGTACATGCTCCCCAAGGCCGTTCTCACATCATGCTATTTTTTGACACCTCCTTGCCTGTTTATCTTGAAAATTGGCATTTTTTAATTTCATAGATTCTATACCTGTCAATTTCAGTGGGGTTTGGGTGTGGCATGTTTGATGTCCCCTGAACCTTGCTGGAACCGAATCCAGGGCAGTCCAGCTCATCCTTACTCTGAATGCTAGAATGAAATCATCTTACATTAATTTAAATACACACACGTCCCTGTTTTGCCTCTTGTGCCCGCGAGAGGCGTGGCCAGTGGTCATCGCGACCGCCGGCCAAGAGCATCGGCACCCCCGCAGTGCAGCGGGTGTGCGTGCCTCCGGCGGCGTGCGCGCACCTGCTATTCCACTTAAAGGAGCCGACGTACATCTACGACGGCTCGCGGGATCGTGCCGACTTGCCGCAGGATAATGACGGTGGCTGGTCAGCAAGCGGTTAAAAAAAAAAAAAAGAGTATTACATTGCCACAGTGTAAATTCAGCCTGAGGATAAATCTAATATATATTTTTAAAATATACTTTTTGAAGTAATTATAGGAGAGAAGTGAAAGTAAAAGGGATTCTCCTTTCTGGGAATTGTCAGGTTTCCAGTAAATGCCTCATACCTGCTATCAGTTACTGTATAACGTTTATAACTCTCAGCCATATGTCAGGGGAGTGGATATCTGTGCTGGGTCATTGCCATGTTCTAGACTAAAAGGCAAGACGTTCTCAAAAAATGGCAAAGGGAGCTGGGCAACGTCTTGGGGAACATGTACCAAAGCAAAAAACATTTTTTTCAAATTCCGTTTGGTGGGGAGCAGCAATTTTAATGATTATCACTGTATAAACAATAGTTTTAGCTGTCATGAATGGGTTAACGTTCATGAACAGTTTGCTTATGGATGTGATCTGTGAGTGGCTACAGCTAATTAGATGGTAGAGGTAGCCAGGTACCATTTGATTGCTGTGTGTCAATCACAGATCACAACCATAAGCAAACTGTTCATGTATAGAAATCCATTCATGACAGTTTGTTTACATTGGTATCAAGTGATCGTTATGACCAATCATAGCGATCACATAATACTTGGTAACTGGTAATTGTGATCTGCTATGTCCATTGGACACAGTGGCCACAGGAGCGGCATGCTGCATGCTGGGACCTAACCTGGAACAGGCTGCATCATGTACACATATGTGATCTAGCCTTCCCGCATCACTCGCCCAAAGTAAATGTAATGTGGGTGGTCCAGAAGTGGATAAACTGCTGGTAACTGACAGCTCCTTATTTTTGTTTCTAAACAAAGTAGTTTGGTATTCCCATCATCTATACTAGACCCTTATCTGAGGATGCAGCCTGGCATGCCAGGAAATGGGAGGTGAGCATGTGTCCCTGCATTCCTGAACCATACCAGACCACATGCCCTTAACATGAGGGGGTACCTTGCTGAGTCAGGACCCCATTGGAAAAGTACCTTGTCCCCATATTGATGAGGACAAGGCCCTTTTACCCTCAATCCTGGCCTAATGATTATAAGAGTGTAGGGCAGAGGGATTTTTTGGCATCTACAGTAAGGGAAAAACGTATTTGCTCCCCTGCTGATTTTGTTTGCCCACTGAAAAAGAAATAATCAGTCTATAATTTTAATGGTAGGTTTATTTTAACAGTGAGAGACTGGATAACAACAAAAATATCCAGAAAAAAACGCATTTCAAAAAAGTTATAAATTGATTTGCATTTTAATGAGTGAAATAAGTATTTGATCCCCTATCAGTCAGCAAGATTTCTGTCTCCCAGGTGTCTTCTATACAGGTAATGAGCTAAGATTAGGAGCACTCTCTTAGGGGCAGTGCTCCTAATCTCAGCTTGTTACCTGTATAAAAGACACCTGTCCATAGAAGCAACCAATCAATCAGATTCCAATCTCTCCACCATGGCCAAGATCAAAGAGCAGTCCAAGGATGTCTGGGACAAGACTGTAGACCTACACAAGGATGGAAAGGGCTACAAATCAATCGCCAAGCAGCTTGGTGAGAGGGTGACAACAGTTGGTGTAATTATTTGCAAATAGAAGAAACAAAAAAATAACTGTCAATCTCCCTCTGTCTGGGGCTCCATGCAGGATCTCACCTTGTGGAGTTTCAATGATCATGAGAACGGTGAGGAATCAGCCCAGAACTACACGGGAGAATCTTGTCAATGATCTCAAAGCAGCTGGGACCATAGTCACCAAGAAAACAATCGGTAACACACTACACCGTTAAGGACTGAAATCCTACAGCGCCCGCAAGGTCCTCCTGCTCAAGAAAGTCCATGTACAGGACTTCTGAAGTTTGCTAATAAACATCTGAAGACCATATGAGACCAAAATTGAGCTCTTCAACTCAACTCGCCTTGTTTGGAGGAGGAGGAATGCTGCCTATGGCCCCAAGAACACCATCCCCACCGTCAAACATGGAGGTGGAAACCTTATGCCTTGGGGGTGCTTTTCTGCTAAGGGGACAGGACAACTTCACCGCATCAAAAAAAAAAAATGTTCAGCAATGTTAATCCAATGTCTATCATGTTGTGCAGCAGTGTTAATTTTGACGTCAAATTTCGATTTCAATGTATTTATAGGCTTTTGATTAAAATTCTATTTTAGTTTTAGTCGTATTTTACTCATCTGAATTGTTTTTGTTTTAGTCGTATTTTAGTCGATTAAAATCTAATGGGTTTAGTTACATTTTAATGCATTGTTTAGGCGTGCACTACAGACACAGATTTAGCCGTTGTGATATATAACGTCTTCATAAATAAACCCAAGTTTCATAAAAAACAATAATATTACTTTTTGACAAGCAGTACAACTTAAAAATATATATTTATATATATAAGGCTTTTCTTATTTTTTTTTTTTATTGATATTTAATGTTGGTAATATATTCAGGTAATATGTGAATGGCATTGCAGCCAGTAAAGTTTAACTTTATATATATATATATATATATATATATATATATATATATATATATATATAAAAAAGTTAAACTTTACTGGCTGCAATGCCATTCACATTTTACCTGAATATATTACCAACATTAAATATCAATAAAAAAAAAATAAGAAAAGCCTTTTTCTTATTTTATTTTTCTTTTAGCAGCTTAGTAGATGCCCCCTACATATTCTTATGTGGTAGTGCAATGTTCATTTTGATGTCAAATTTCAATTTAGTTTTAGTCATAGTCTTTTGATTAAAATGGCATTATAGTATATATATCAACTAAAATAGTATTGATTTAGTCGAATAAAATATTTTAGTCGACAAAAATAACACTGTTCTGCAGTGATGCAAATCCTCATCAATCATGATGAATGATGCCTGCTGACTTGTCAAAAGAAAAAACCCCATCGACAGGCGGCACTGATGGGCACGGATTGGCACTGATAGGTGGCACAGATGGGTACCGATAGGTGGGCACTGGGCACTGATAGGTAGCACTGATGACACTAATGGGTGGCATTGCTGGCCATCACTGATCTGGCATTATGTATGAATGGTGCCAGTCAGTGCCCATTTGTGGGCACTGATTGGCATATATGGGCATGTGCATGGCATCCCTGGTGGCCATAGGGGACGTACCTGGCCATCCACATGTTAGGGACTTCCCTGGTGGTCCTAGCAGCATCCCTGGTGGTCCTGGGTTGGCATCCACGGGGGGGCTGCACTGATAAACAATCAGCACAGACCCCCCTATCAGGAGAGCCATTGATCGGCTCTCCTCTACTCGCGTCTGTTAGATGTGAGTGAGGAAAAGTCAATCAACGGCTTTTCCTGTTTACATCGTGATCAGACGTGATTGGACTTGGCTGATCAAGTGGTAAAGAGCCTCCGTCAGAGGCTCTTTACCGAGATCGGTGTAGCGGTGTGTCAGACTGACACACCACACCACTGATGGCCGCTATGTGCGCCCCCACGGGCGCACAGCGGCAGTTATTCTGCTGGACGTCATATGACACCAAGTCAGGATGACTGAACCACTTCCCAGATGCCATTCTGCTATAGGCCGGGCTGGAAGTGGTTAACCACTTGCCTACTGGGCACTTAAACCCCCTTCCTGCCCAGACCAGCTTTCAGTTGCACTTTGAATGACAATTGCGTGGTCATGCAACAGTTTAGCCAAATTACATTTTTATCAATTTTTTCACATAAATAGAGCTTTCTTTTGGTGGTATTTAAATCACTGCTGTGTTTTTTTTATTTTTTGCTAGAAAAAAGACAGACAAATTTAAATAGTTTGTTATAAAATTTTGAAAACAAGCAATTTTTCTTCTTCCTTGATGTGCACTGAGAGGTGGCACTGATGGGTGGCACTGATGGATGGAACTGGTTGGCACTGATGGTTGGCACTGATGGGTGGCACTGATGGGCAGCATTGATCAGTGGCACCGATGATGAGGCACTGATGGGCATTGATAGATGGCACTGCTCAGCAAAGGTAGGTGGCGCTGTGAGCACTGGTAGGTGGCACTGGTGGGTACTGATAGGTGGCACTGGTGGGCACAGATAAGGCAGAGGCAGCTCCCTGTGTGAGGGACCGATGTCCCTCTGACAGAAGCCAGTGATTGGCTTTTTATCAATCTTCTGTTTACATCACGGGCGGGAGGTGGTTAAATGGTCAGGCTTTCCAGGGCGCATAGCCAAGGGGGCGTTTACTTGGGCCCCTTGGCTGCATAGGCTGTTTACTGGAAAAGGTAATCTTATACTTAAAAACTTCTTATCTTAGACAGAGCTATTAGAAAAGATAAGGAAAATGCTTAATATGGGTCAATAAAACAAAGGTGATATTATTACTGTACTTGTGTCAGTCTATATAAACCTAAGCCCTGAAGAAATGCCACACTTATTTCATGTACCAAGTGCAAAACTACACAGAATGTAGTCCGACTGAATCTCAAAGCTGCTGTAACAGGGTAAGAACCATGATGATCTCTCTACTGATTACCTTAAAGATGCAATTTTGTGCAATTGCTGTGTATTTGTATTCACATTGTTTTATATGCGATACTCTTGATGATCTGAAGTACAGTTTTTACTAAAATTAGTTTGTAATCATAAAGCAGTATTGCAGTGCTGACTTGCTAAGAGTCAATTCTGTAGGGCAAATCATTAGGGATCAGAAGACGGTCTTGTAAAATTTTTGGATACTTTTGAAACTTGACTCTATATGGATTAATGCATTATGTTATTGATTATGCATTATTAAATAATTTGTTGCTTTTTACTTTTCAGATATATATCGAGTACAAGAGGATGGCATCAGAAAAATGCATTGTGATAGGTAATTACTTGTAATACTCATATCATCTCTTCTGTTTTTTACAACATTCATGGTCCCTCGTAGATTCTAGGAAAGACGTGTGGTGTAGAGTCCTTATATTTTTTCTGCATGGTTATGTACAGGTGTGTACTTGGCTCAGCACTCTGTTTAACCATTTGAGCCCCGGAGGGTTTTACCCCCTTTATGACCAGGCCATTTTTTGTGATACGGCACTGCTTTTCTTTAACTGACAATTGCACGGTCGTGCGACGCTGTACCCAAATAAAATTGATGTTCTTTTTTCCTCACAAATAGAGATTTCTTTTGGTGGTATTTGATCACCTCTGCATTTTTTATTTTTTGCGCTATAAAAAAAAGACCGACAATTTAAAAAAAGATAATAGGAAAACAAAGTGGATATGGTGCTGTTCTACTGCTAACACATAGTGGTATAAAAATACATAGGGTGCTTCTTCTGGAAAATCCTAGAGACTAAGAAGATATTACACCATGTATTAATAGGTGATACCAAAGTGTATCAATTATGTAATTGTCAAAAAAACCAAACCAAAAATTACTAGTGCACTGACCTTATACGTTAAAGCTAAAATCAAACAAAGTGAGTGATTCCTGATACTAAAAGTCAGCATATCCGTTGAGTTAAAGGATAAACACTAAACAAAATTGTGGCACATGCTAAGACAATCTAAGGTACAATTGCAATAAATATGCTTACATGAAACTTTCCCAAGTGCTAATTATTAAAAACCACCAAACAAGCAGATTTGCATTTCTATAGTGTCCATTATAAATAAAACAAGTGAAAAAACATCAAAAGTAAAAATAAAAAACTAAAAATGGAAAAAAAGAAAAATGTAAATAATAATGATATTGAATTTTAAATTATAAAGTGCTCTTGTGCCCGTGAAGGAAATCCTCTTTTTAGTCAGATGGACTCTTCAGTGAGTGAGCACACTGTGCATATCTTAATTCGTGTTCCTATTGCAGCTGCACTCACCAGATTCTTCTCCCCCTCCTGGGGTTAAAAACATCCACAGTATGCGCCACTGTGTAGCAATAATGACAGAAGACCGTCCTTAGTGCTGGCTATGAGGAGATTCCATTATATGTTGTACGCCATGGAAGAGAGAGAGAGGGAGCCCAAATAGCGTGATACTGTTTCAAACTATTTTATTAATCGCATGGAAAGGTACTCACATACGGTAGCATTAACAAAAGCATTTGTTGCTGACACCAATGTTTGTGACAGGAAATTATGCAAGGACGTATGCTGACTCCGCCCTACGCGTTTCATCACTCTGACGTCATCTGGAGCGACATCACTCCGACCACAATCGCGCGCGCCCGCCGCGTCACTGGGCACCCGGTGTGCGTGCCCGGCGGCTGCGATGTCTGCCGGGCACCCGCGATTGCCTGGTAACACAGCAGGACTGTGGATCTGTGTGTGTAAACACACAGATCCACGTCCTGTCAGTGAGAGGAGACCGATGGTGTGTTCCCAGTACAGAGAAACACCGATCGGTCTCCTTCCCTTGTGAGTCCCCTTCCCCTACAGTTAGAATCACTCCCTAGAAACATAATTAACCCCTTCCCTGCCCCCTAGTGTTAACCCCTTCCCTGCCAGTCACATTTATACAGTAATCAATGCATTTTCATACACTGATCGCTGTATAAATGTGAAAGGTCCCAAAAATGTGTCAAAAGTGTCCGATCTGTCCGCCGCAATATCGCAGTCACAATTTAAAAAAAACTGCAGATCGCCGCCATTACTAGTAAAAAAAATAAATAAATAAAAATGCTATAAATCTATCCCCTATTTTGTAGACGCTATAACTTTTGCGCAAACCAATCAATATACGCTTATTGCGATTTTTTTTTACCACAAATATGTAAAAGAATACATATCGGCCTAAACTGAAAAAAATATTGTTTTAAAGAAAAAAAAATGGATATTTATTATAGCAAAAAGTAAAAAATGTGTTTTTTTTTCAAACTTGTCACTCTTCTTTAGTTGGTAGCGCAGAAAATAAAAACCGCAGTGGCAATCAAATACCACCAAAAGAAAGCTCTATTTGTGGGGAAAAAATTATAACAATTTCATCTGGGTACAGTGTAGTATGACCACGCAGTTGTCATTCAAAGTGTGACAGAGCTGAAAGCTGAAAAATGGCCTGGGCAGGAAGGGGGTGAAAGTGCTCTGTATTGAGGTGGTTAACTGTTCACTTTTTGATATATATGCAGCTGTACAATAGAATCATAGAAAATTAACAGAAATAATGGAAAAATTACTCAGTAAATTTCTAGGACTAGATTACTGATTTCATACTGTACATGTGTATGTAAAGCAATACATTTTAGCGGTTTTATTAGCAACCTGGATAACAATGTTTTAAAATGAAGATTATAGGCTACGCTATTTTAAAGCATGGGTGGAAAAGCATGGATACACATCCCATGTAACATATTTGACTTTTTCTTGAAAAGAAAGTGGGTATAATTATTTTTCTACAAGGGGATTATATGGGGGGGAATATCATTGTTACACGTCCTACATTTGGCCAGTTTGTGATAGGATTATGGGTATAAATATTGTTCTTCATGGGGATTATCCACTTGCCAACCACCCCATAGCAGATTTATTGCTACAGGACGGTCGATCTGTGCAGAATCACATACACACACACACACACATATATATATATATATATATGTAGCACTGACCCCCGAAGGAGCTGCTGGTAATTAATTGGGCCTGTACTC
The DNA here is from genome assembly GCA_037952925.1 of Lithobates clamitans. Classification (NCBI taxonomy): domain Eukaryota; kingdom Metazoa; phylum Chordata; class Amphibia; order Anura; family Ranidae; genus Lithobates; species Lithobates clamitans. The sequence goes on from JBBGZY010001201.1 coordinate 754,716, forward strand.
TGCTATCCTTACCCCCTATAAATTGGCTTAATCCCCTTGACACAGCTTTGGTGCAGTGTTGGTGTGAAGCTCAAAAATAAAAGACGGTTGAATAGTCGCAACTTATATTCACTTTATCTGTGTTGTCGCCTGGGTATAAATGAACAAGCCTCACAACAGATTGTATTAAACCAAAAGGTAAATTTAGTAGAACAGGTTTAATCATCAACACAAGGACAACAATTGATATATAATAATGAGACAAGTAGTTGTGAATGGCTATCACCTGAGAGCTACCTGTATTGCTCCTGCAGGCGTGACTCCAAGTGGGACTAATGCTCAGGCAGCAACCTCAGCACTGGGCACCTTCCCACTTCCAGCACACTGTGTAGACACTATGAGATAAGCAATGCGACACACAATATTTGGCAAGAATAATATACCACAATATAATTAACTCAATGTTCCGAAAACAAAAGGGGGGGGGGAGGGGAGGGAATTAATGATCCAAGAGACTCAAATTGATTCAATATGAAAAGTAATAACAGATGAGGGAAGTGCCCTAACTACATCTGTATATAAATGAAGCTAATTGCATAACACCCGGGGAATCTAATTGAGATAGCAGGGTGTGTTCCTCTGAATTAAAGGCATATCACAAAAAAAGGGGGACCCAAGGGGGAGGAACGGGACAGGTGCCAGTTCCACCCAGGGAAAAAGAATTCATCAACAAGGAACCAGCAAATTAGCAAAAATATGAAAAATTTAATATTAAGTTGAATAATTCCACATATACACCAAACACAAAATCAAAAAATATGACAATAAGTGAACCAAGACCTGACACTAAGAAAGTAAAATAGACAACGTTGTCTAAAAACAGAACAACACACAGATGGCCACCACTAAACACACACAACAAGGACGCCCAGCTGGATTAATGAATGAAAAGAAACACAGCAAAACATAAACCGTCTCATAAGTATCTCAGAAGGTTGTGGGTCAAGGCTGGGAGATTGGTGTGTGCAGCCGTATGGTTGGGGGGGAAGTCCGCCTAGTAGGATGCCAATACCAGGCCTTAGGTGAGCCTTGAAATGTGTTGCATGGACATAGCTGGTTGAGACACTAACAGCTGAGTGTCATACAATGACTGGTAAGGTAGGTGAGCAGCTGTGTAGGGATGGTACATAGATCAAGATGTAGGTGTGCCTGCATCGGTAATAATCACTGTGATTGAAATTAACAGTGGGTGGGAGACAGCTGTGTAACTATAGTGGCAGCAGTCACGATTAGAACACGAGCAGATACAGTCTCACCAATCCCGGGATACCGAAGTTGAGCAGGCTAATGGATCATTCCAATCCCACTCGGATCATCTCAGGTAGTACGGAGCGGCTGCATCCAGGTCGGGTCAGCTGGATGGGGCTTCGTAGATCCGTGTGCTCGGTTACCAACCACGGTGATGAGGAGCGGAGGCGTGTTAGGACGTGCCGTCTGAGTGCTTAACGCCATCACGCTCCACCTAGCGTCACACACAGACCCACCCATCAGCCCTGGGTATTCCGTCCGCCCACGTGTGAAGCCTCACAGCATGGAACCAGGAAGTGGACGCTGACCTACGCCGCACTCAGACGGCACGTCCTAACACGCCTCCGCTCCTCATCACCGTGGTTGGTAACCGAGCACACGGATCTACGAAGCCCCATCCAGCTGACCCGACCTGGATGCAGCCGCTCCGTACTACCTGGGTCCCCCTTTTTTGTAACTCAATGTTCCTCCTACAGTCTCTAGTAGGTAATAGCAACACTGTAAGGCCTTAAAATAAGGAATATAGTCTCTGGTCTTCTTTCTTCTGTCTTCTGCTAGCTATTTTGTAACAGTATTTATAATCCACAGAATTTCCGATCAATAAAGCAGTGTAGAATAATATAAAGCAGTAACTTCAATTGTGCAAAGTATCTGTGAACTCCTTCCCTGGGCATGTACCTCCAGCGGCAGTCACTTAGTAATGAAATCAGGCTTGAGGCCTATGCACATGTAACTCTATTGAACTGAACTCTTCCGTGGGACTACCAGTCCCAGCAACACTATGCAATCAGTCTAAGTGTGTGAAATGCAGTACAAAGTTCTGGACATCAGCCCTCTCACCACACTAGGTCCAGACAGATGGATGCCTCCACTCCACAAGGTCTCAGTCTATTTGCTGCGGCCACGCCGTCACACTGCTCCATTTCACAGACGACCGGGAGTCCTCGGTTACCTCCTTCAAGGGTCTCTGAAATGATCACACTGCTGCTCCAGCACGCTGTGATGTAAGGCAGGATCAAAGACTGCTGTTCCGATCCACACGATGTAGGCCGCAGTGCTGTGGGACACACACACACACCCACAGGGCCCTGCTGGCAGGCCATGTGCCCCAGGAACAAGAGAGAGAAAATGGCCACGCGGGGCCTTTTATTGCCTACCCAGCATGCAGTTCTGACACTCAATGTTCATGGGTAGGTCACTTGGCATTGTGGGTAGGTAAGTTCTTGTATAATGTAAACAAACAGTCACTTCCTGTAACATTTCTCCATGTTCTTGAAATAGAAAAATAAATTAAGTGCCAAATACCAATATATAACATTGTCTATCGCTTTTGCATTATATGGCATTAGAAAGCAAAAATATCAGCGCTATATATATATATATATATATATATATATATAAATATATAATTATATATATGACAAATTAGGATGGGTTACTTCAAATGTTCCTCCAATTCTCAATGTAGAGATCAGTGTCAAGGTGGACTCCCAATATTCCACCAATATCCAATAGAAAAAATGACAGCACACGTTCTCCAATGCAAAATATATTTATATCAAATGCTTTTCAAGGCATAAAACCATTGTATGCCTTGAAGAGCATTTGATATAAATATATTTTGCATTGGAGAATGTGTCCCGTCGTTTATATATATATATATATATTAACCTCAGTGTCTATAAGGCCTAATTGCACTGCTCAGCGCTCAGAAAAAATTGGGGAATTTCCCCCCCAAAAATATATATTGTATATATATATATATATATATATATATATATATATATATATATATATATATATATAAATATAACTGTATATGACACAAGTATATGTACATAAAAGCAGCTGCTAAATAAAACTAAAAAATATGCACATAAGTAAAAAATGTCCTTAGTCCATATAGACAAAGTTCCAATACTTAAAGCAGCACTGCAATCAAATAAATAAAATATGACCAGCATTCACATGTAAAAATATATGAGAAAATCGGTAGTATGTTGATAGGTGATGAGACAGTTCAATTGATAGGTGAAGGATTCTACTTAATGATTGATGGGCATACACCATCCACCAGAGTCCACACCACGCGAAACACACTCCCCTAGGGGTTCACACTCACCAAAGGGATGTAATTCAAAAGACTTGAACACACCAGGTGTCTCCCGTTTGGTCGTATTATCTCAAACAGCCCAGGATGGTTTAGTCATGTAAAAAAAGGCTCCACATAGCGCGATACAATTTTAAAAAGTTTATTCAAGACAACCACCCCCTTAAAACCACACTTAAAGGGGTTGTAAAGGTAAAAATATTTTGATATATATCTGATCTATATATGCTGCATAGATCGTTAATCTACATATTTTTACATCCAAAATTTATATTAAACCTGTTTTCTGGGTGTCTATTTTCGGCACTTCCTCCTTTGCAGTCTCATTCGATTCCCATAGCATCCGGTTGTTGGAGCGCGCTCCCTACGTCATAAGTTAATGGGAACTACAATTCCCTTTATGCTTAGCGACATCGTGCATGCAAGCCTTCAGTATAACAACCTTCGGTGCAGATACCTCTCAGCATCCACGCCCATTCCCGCCTCCCCAGAACGCCCATATTATGAAAAAAGTTTTTCCAAACTGACAGCGAGTAGAAAAAGAACAGAAGTTTAGATCGTGCAAGGAATAAAGGAACGATTAGAGGTGTATTTCGATAAGACTGGTCGGACAGAGTTCTAAGCAGTTCTGGACACTTTCATTTCTAAAAAAGGGGCGGAGTAAAGGCAGGGTTCTGCTGATGAGATCCTGATTTTAATAAAATGGCATGGGAGGCGGAGCTACAAGATCTTAGTCACGCCCATGGCTCCTGTGTCTCCCGTGTCTGTGAACGCAGACAGCGTCTCAACGCAGGGATGTAGCCCCAGTCAGAACGGCTCTGCTGTTGGGGCAAACTTCTAGGACAAGAACAGGAAGTGGCAAAAACAGACACCAAAAAAAAGCACTTCCAAACGAAAATGAAGGAAAAGGTAAGTAAACACTCAGTACACTACCTTAAAAGAACAGGATTACAAAAAAACAAAAAAAAACGAACCTTTAGTATCACTTTAAACAACATAAATTGTAACAGGCATTTGGCTGCCATTTGCCATCCACCATATCCACAAAAGTGAGTACAGCCCTCACATTTTTGTAAATATTTTATTATATCTTTTCATGTGAAAACACTGAAGCAGGGTTCACATATGAGCCGCATGGGCTCACAGCAGGGACCTGATGCTTACTGGTTCACCTGTTCAGGTCCAATTTCAGCCCGAATTTGGATCTGAAATGGACCAAAAGACGTTTTTGTGCAAAACGCACTGGACCAGCTGTGGAGATATGTGAACTGGCTCCATAGAGAGCCGCCACAATCTCCTGCTATTGTGATTTGCAATGGCGTGAGCCCAGCCTGAAGAAATTACTTTGCTACAATGTAAAGTAGTGAGTGTACAGCTTGTATAACAGTGTAAATTTGCTGTCCCCTCAAAATAACTCAACACATAGCCATTAATGTCTAAACCGCTGGCAACAAAAGTGAGCACAACCCTAAGTGAAAATGTCCAAATTGGGCCCAAAGTGTCAATATTTTGTGTGGCCTTAATTATTTTCCAGCACTGCCTTAACCTTCTTGGCATGGAGTTCACCAGAGCTTCACAGGTTGCCACTGGAGTCCTCTTCCATTCCTCCATGACGACATCACGGAGCTGGTGGATGTTAGAGACCTTACGCTCCTCCACCTTCCATTTGAGGATGTCCCACAGATGATCAATAGGGTTTAGGTCTGCAGACATGCTTGGCCAGTCCATCACCTTTACCCTAAGCTTCTTTAGCAAGGCAGTGGTCATCTTGGAGGTGTGTTTGGGGTCGTTATGTTGGAATACTGCCCTGCGGCCAAATTTCCGAATGGAGGGGATCATGCTCTGCTTCAGTATGTCACAGTACATGTTGACATTCATGGTTCCCTCAATGAACTGTAGCTCCCCAGTGCCGAAAGCACTCATACAGCCCCAGATCTTGACACTCCCACCACCATGCTTGACTGTAGGCAAGACACCCTTGTCTTTGTACTTCTCACCTGGTTGCCCCCACACACGCTTGTCACCATCTGAACCAAATAAGTTTATCTTGGTTTCATCAGACTACAGGACGTGGTTCCAGTAATCCATGTCCTTGTCTGCTTGTCTTCAAACTGTTTGTGGGCTTTCTTGTGCACCATCTTTAGGAGAGGCTTCCTTCTGGGATGACAGCCATGCAGACCAATTTGATGCAGTGTGCGGCGTATGGTCTGAGCACTGACAGGCTGACCCCCTATCCCTTCAACCTCTGTAGTAATGCTGGCAGCACTCATACATCTATTTCCCAAAGACAACCTCTGGATATGACGCTGAGCACGTGCACTCAACTTCTTTGGTTGAACGTGGCAAGGCCTGTTCCGAGTGGAACCTGTCCTTTTAAACTGCTGTGTGGACTAGGCCAGCTCAGTTTCAGGGTCTTGCCAATCTTCTTATAGCCTAGGCTATCCTAATGTAGAGCAACAATTCTTTTTTTCAGATCCTCAGAGAGTTCTTTGCCATGAGGTGCCATGTTGAACTTTCAGTGACCAGTATGAGAGTGAGAGCGATAACACCACATTTAACACACCTGCTCCCCATTCACACCTGAGACCTTGTAACACTAATGAGTAACACTCACTACTTTACATTGTAGCAAAGTGTCATTTCTTCAGTGTTGTCACATGAAAAGATATATTACAAAAATGTGAGGGGTGTACTCACTTTTGTGAGATACTGTATATACACATGATTCTGCACCGCTGCATAGGGGGAGCTGATTAGTCACAGCAGAAGCTGATCAGGATGTCCACCAACCACCAATCGTCGAGGAGAGAGGCTAGACGGAGCTCTGCATATGTAAACAAGGCAGAGCTCCATCCTGTCAGCAGAGATGTGATGAATACTTTACAGGGAAAGAAAATCCATCACATCCTTTAGTGAAAGCAGCTCACATAGTACAGAAAAACATTGGTTAGGCACACATTTAACCCTATGATCACCCTAGATGTTTAACCCCTTCCCAGCCAGTGCTATTAGTACAGTGACAGTGCATATTTTTAGCACTGATCACTGTATTAGTGTCACTGGTTTCCACAAAGTGTCAGAATGATCAAAGCAATATCGCAGCCCTGATCACCATAATTACTAGTATAAAAAAAAATCCAGTATATATACCATAGTTTGTAGCCACTATAACTTTTGTGCAAACCAATCAATACAGTATAAGCTTATTGAGATTTTTCAGTACCAAAAATATGTAGCAGAGTACACATTGGCCCAAATTTATAAAGAAATTTGATTTTTTTATTGGATATGTTTTATAGCAAAAAGTAAAAAATATTGTTTTCTGGAGGGCAAGTGGTGAATAATGGAATATCATAGTTACACTTAACAAGGAATATATTGAATCTATTTCTGATATGAATTTGCATATAATAATTTTGCATATAATAATATAACGCAATTTTTAAAAAAATTTTGGTTCGGGGTTTCCCTTAATATTCATACCAGACCCAAAGGGCCTGGTAATGGACTGGAGGGATCCCATGTCGTTTATTTAAATGACTTTTATCAGTATTGCTGAGACCCGACAATTCATTATAGCCGAGAGTACTTTTAAATGACTTGTTTCCTTTAGAAAATGTCATTTTGTGCAGGAACTGTTCTACACACGGGAAACATGCGCCACTTTACAAGCATACTATAGACAACCCCCCCAGGTTACGAAATTTAAAGGAATATTTCACTTTTATTGTTTGACTTTAAGCATTATTAAAATCACTGCTCCCGAAAAAATATCAGTTTTTAAAACTTTTTTTTGCATTGATCCATGTCCCCTGGGGCAGGACCCGGGTCCCCAAACACTTTTTATGACAATAACTTGCATATAAGCCTTTAAAATTAGCACTTTTGATTTCTCCCATAGACATTTAAAAGGTGTTTTGCGGCTTTCGCATTTGCCGCGAACACCCCAAATTGTTTGCTATTCGGCGAACAGGCGAACACCCAAACACCCGATGTTCAAGTCGAACTTACGTTCAACTCGAACATGGGCTCATCCCTATCCAGGAGTATGTCCAGAAGAGAAGTTTTGAAGTGCATGTCTATAGATGGGCATATTCTACAAACAAAACAAATAGCTTGTTGGGTATGGAGTAGATGGTAAGGGAGTAAGTTATAGCTTTGTACTATCTGGGGATAGGAGAGGGGCCTACCTGAGGAGGTATCAAATAACTGTGCAAAATTAGTTAAACCTTGCGAGGCCCATGTGGAGAAAGCCGCATATTGCTGCGCCTGTGGGAACAGAAGGTGTCTGAGGATAGGAAGATGTCGGGAGAGAATCAGAGATATTCCCAATTTCTTCCTGATCTCCCTCTAGGCCAGAACTGTGCCCCATATTAATAAGTTCTGTTTTAAAAAGTGAGGGAGATATCTGATCCCAAAGTGGAGCCGGGTGGGCAGGCCATGAGGGCTTACTATCTGAGATTCCAACTTATAATTGGAATATCTTGAGGTTTGTGTTATCCAGTCTAAACCCCCTCTCATAAGACAGGACAGATTGTAAATTTGAATGTTTGACTGGTTGACTCCCCCTTCATACTTGGATAGATATAGCTTTTGGATAGAGATCCAGGGTCGATTACCCTGCCAAATGAAAGTGGATAAGGCTTTCTGGATTTTTTGGAGATGCTTATGTTTTAATAGCAGGGGAATAGTTTGGAGGGGGTATAGGAGTTTCGGCAAGCTCACCATCTTGAATAGGTGGCATCTGCCAAACAGTGGGAGAGGGAGACCAGACCAACTTTTGAATTACGCTGTTATTTTAGATAGGACGAGGAGATAGTTAAGTTGATAGAGGGAGGAGGGCACTGTACCTATTTTGATCCCCAAGTATGTAATGTGGTTTTTGGCGACTGGGAAGATTGAACTGGGGGCTTGCTTGAACAAATATCTGCGCTAACTAAAAAAGAGCAACAAAAGCAGCTAGCATAGTTTGTAGATTTCATCAAACATAAAAATATAAAAGTCCAAATGCAGCGCTTAAATGAAATAAATATCCAAATAAATGTGATAGTCCATAAAAATCAATCAGCAGTAAAGATGACATGAAACCTCCACCAGACTTCAGTGTGCAAAGGAAATGCACACCACACCCACGTGCTATCAATCTGCTTACCAGAAAGATATGAAAAATAGCCGATGTAATCATATGATGCAGAGGGTCAACAGCAAATCCAAATGGCAAAACTCCATCATGGGCAGGCACAGCATGGAAACAGTCAGGTCACCACATATCAGAAGATTCAGGACTCGCATTAAAGATGGATAGATTGGCGCAGTCATCAACAGGAACAAACCAGTAAGAAGAAAGCAACAATAGTGAAGCCCGTAAGGTAAAACACTCGTAGTTTATTGTAGTCTACTTACAGGTATGAAGTAAAAATCATCACAAAACAGGAACAATCTGCGGCTCTCAGCGTACTTGCATCGGCCAGCCTGACATGTTTCATCCTATGTGGATATCATCAGAGGCGTGGCCAATGATGCAAGCACACATCATAAGTCATGCTGACCTCTGATAGGGCAGCATGATACATACAGCAGCTGTTTTCATTAACAGATTCCGGCCGCGCCTGCGCACTACGGCCGTGTTGTCATTCAACCAGGAAGTGAAAAGAAAGCTATAATCAGCCGCACATGCGCAGTGCGGCCGTGAATTCCAGCAAAACAGGAAGACAGAACCAGCCAGCACATCCATTCATTATAATGGGCGGGACAACATGAATAGCGCCGTCCTTGCTGATTGGTGTAAACGACCCGACCGCACATGCGCAGTACGGTCATACTAACCAGGAGTCATAAACTATAAACAAGGAAGAAGAAAAAACAAAATAGACCGCACCTGCGCAGTTGAGCTGTGCGGATCAAGGAACAGCAGTCTGAACCAGCCTCAATGCATTCTCACCTGTGATGGGCGGAACAGAGTCACCGCCAACCGAAAGGGGAAACATTAAGGGGCTGCACATATGCCATATCAACATCCGGAGGGTGAATAACACCCGGACCGGAAGTGAAATAGCTAAGGCACATTAGTGTATAATTTCTGCAGACATATAACCATAAGATGATTAATCAAAGGTTATTCTACATCACCATTTAAAAACCTGCATGGACCAACACATTAAAAATATAGAATATAAAAGAGCTATATCCGATATTGAGGAGAAAAAAATAGGAGGTTCCCAACCAAATACAGCGATGTTATTAGCCCTAAAAAAGGTAAATGTGATAAACATATACTAACACAAAATATGCACAAAAAGATATTTTAGAATATAAAAAATATAGAATAAAAAATGTGTAAAATAATAGCAATATAAATGTGGACACTGCCCCCTAGTGTCAAAAACATACTGTATTTATTGGCGTATAACACTCACTTTTTCACCATGAAAATCGGGTGCAAATAGCGTGTGCGTGTTATACGCCAATACTTCAATTTCAGCTGCCTCGGAGGCAACGGGGGGGGGGGGGGGGGTGGACGAGTGCAGTCAGATTACATACAGTGAGAATCTCCTGTTTACTTGGCGGCCTCTGTAATAGGAAGTCAATAGATGGCAATGGCGAGGCTGCTGCATTTATGGCAATGGTGAGGGTGCTGCATTGATGGCAATGGTGAGGCTGCATTGATGTGGACTAATAAGGCTGCATTGATGGCACTTGTGAGGCTGCAGGTGGGCACTGACCCTTATTTTGTTTCAAAGTTCCTTATTTAAAATGTAAGTTTTTTCCTGAAACTTCCCTCTTAAAATGAATGTGCGTGTTATACGCCTGTGCGTGTTATATGCTGATAAATACGGGTATATATAAAAAAATATATATATAGTCATAAAAAATTAGCTATTATTAATAAAACAATTCACATCCCAATCGACATTCATGCCAAAAGGGGTGTAGCACTTTAGGTCGTATAGCCTGCGGGTCTCAAGTTTAGAGATTTCCCGTTTGGACGAACTACCCCGCCAGTGTGGGTTGAACCTATCAATGGCCACAAAGGTCGTTCCCATGGGATTCTGATTATGACACTCCAAGTAGTGTCGGGAAACAGTGGGTTTCGGGAATCCCTTCTTAATATTGGTTATATGCTCATTTACCCTAAAATGCATAGCCCGTGTCGTACGGCCCACATATTGCATGCCGCAAGGGCAAATCAATAAGTATACCACGTTAAGCGAGGTACAGGTAATGAAGGTGTTAACGTCAAAAACTCTACCTGTGGCATGAGATTTAAACTGGAATATTTTCCTGCTCTTATTCTTATTGATAGCACAAACATTACAACAGCGGCAGGGGTGATAGCCTTTAGATTTTTGGAAAAAAGACACTCTATTAGGGGCATCTAGAAAGTTAGGTGCTACTTGGAGTTTAAGGGGGGGAACACCTTTGAATATAACTTGTGGCCAATCAGGAAGTACTGGACCCAAAAATTTATAATTTTTGAGAACTCCCCAATGTTTAGTTAAAATCTTTTTAATATCAGAGTGTTGCTAAGAGTAAGTCGTGACCATTGAAAAATTATAATCAATCTCTCTTGACAAGGCTTTTTCTTTAATCTGTAGGATCGAAGCTCGATCTGTAGCCCCCACTTCATTGATAACTGTACTCAGATCATTAGAAGAATACCCTTTTTCCATGAATCTTTCTTTCAAAGTAGCAGCCTGTATAAAAAAGTCTTCTTTAAGAGTACAATTCTGCCGTAAGTGGAGAAATTGGCTTCTGGGTACCGATTTGAGCCACGAAGGGTGGTGACAGCTGCCCTGCCCAATATAGCCGTTCCTATCAGTACTCTTGAAGAAGGTGGACATGTTAAATGCACCATCTTTGACTTGTATAGTTAAGTCCAAAAAATTAATCTTGCTAGTGCTACTCTCAAACTGTAAAACATTACCCAATGGATTATCATTGAGTTGATGCATGAAGGTGGTAAGTGACATCATGTTGCCATTCCACAGGAGGAGGATGTCATCTATATATCTACCCCAGAAGATCAATTCCGATCATCTGTTGGAATAGACGACATCCTCCTCCCATTTGGCCATGAACAAATTGGCCATGCTAGGTGCAAATTTTGCACCCATGGCAACACCTCTGTTCTGGAGGTAATGAACCCCTCCAAACCAGAAATAGTTATGGGTCATAGCATATCTCAATAAATCCAGGATAAAATCCCGTTGGGCAGGGATCACTTCGGCATCTCTATTTAAAAACAGTATCACCGCTTCTAACCCGTCTAAATGGGAAATAATAGTGTAGAGGGATGCCACGTCCGCGGTGGCCATAATGTATCCCTCTTTCCACTCTAAATTTTCAAAAGTGCGAACCACTTGTGCAGAATCTTTAATATACGAAGGGGTACCAGATACCAAGGGTTGTAAAAAACCATTGATATATTTACCGATTCTAGAGGTAATAGAGTCCAACCCACTTATAATAGCCCTTCCCGGAGGGTTAACCAGACTTTTATGTACCTTCGGCAAAAAATATATAATTGGTTTTCTAGGTGCCAGTGGGATTAAGAAATCCCTTTCCTTCTTAATAAGCAACTTGTTATGAAAACCTACGTCAATAAGCCCCGTGAGTTCCTTTTTATTTTTAAAGATAGGATCATGGCTTAATGGTATATAAGTATCAGAGTCGGACAAGATTCTATTCATTTCTGAAACGTATGAACTCTTGTCCATCACTACTATTCCTCCCCCCTTTTCCGCAGGCCGGATAATGATGTCATTCCTCTGTTTCAAAGATTCTAATCCTTCATGGAATCTCATATCTTTATAATACTTCCTTATCTTTAACTTATCCAAATCTTTTAAGACTAATTCCTTTAACACGGATATAGAGGGTGGCATAAGCCCTGGCGGGTTAAAAAGAGAGGCATTACTAAGGCCAGAGTGTCTTACTCCATCCGTCTCTTTAAGAGAGGTGGTAGTAGTTTGGGATAAAAAATATCTTTTAATACTGACCTTTCTGATGTATTTTTGTACATCTATAAAGGCTCCAAATTTGCTTAGGGGTTTATCCGGGGCAAATTTGAGTCCATGGTCAAGGACAAATTTCTCATTCTCTGTGAGTGTGCTACTGCTGAGATTAAAAATCCCAGCATCTCTTACACTCTTTGCCTTTTTCAATCGGTTCCTCCTCCCCCCTCTGGTCCCTCTCTTGGTTCTCCCCCCCTCTTGTTTTTCTGTGGGGCCTTGGGAAAAAAAGAGGAAGTGGAAGTAGATGGGCCAGAGTGGTGCGGGGGACCTTGATTATAGTACTGGGGTCTTCTCAGGGGATAGTATCCAGGACTGTCCCAGCCTGATCGTCCATACTCCTGATATGCATTACCCGGAGTAGAAACAGACGGGTGTTGGACAATATATCTATCGTCATAACCACGATCATTATATTCTCTATAACCATCATGGTGTTCTTCTTGGGTTGCATAGCAATTATACACAGGGATGTCCTCCAGTTGTGCATATGATGGATGGTCATATTGTGCATAATCACTATTACCCTTTTTTTTTGGATGTACTCCGTTATATTGAGGGTTCCTATAAGGAAGGGGTTTTTTGTTGTTTACAACCCTCCTCCAACCCCCTTTGGGAGTATGGGCATTATTAGTTTCTCTATTGTTGCCCTGAACTGTAGGAAAGACAGAGGGTTTTGCTCTTGTAGCTGGCTGTGGGTCTGATGTAAAGATCAGGATTTCATTTTGAGTGGAAGAGCAGAAAACGGGAGAGGGGGTTGAGAGTGTGATTGAATAGCAGGGGTGAAAGGCGGCATCCCGGTTGTGTGCCCTTATGGAGACGGATATTGTTGGAGATAAGACCTACTGCAATGACATTCACAGAGTACATGGCAATGATAAGGTGGAGAAAAGGGCCTGTAAAGCCGAATTTCAAAAGGACCATCCTCAACCAGTGACAGTGTTGAAATCCTTTTCGGCATCTAGAGTGACAATGGCAGTATCTTCGGATGGGTGGGCCCTTGCGTGCTCCAAGACGGTGAGGACTTTTTGCATGTTAGAAATAGCGGAACGTCCTGTGAAGGGTGGATGAGAGATGGCATAATTAAAGATAGTCTATTTGCCATTATTTTGGCTAACTTTGGGATATTGGGTGGTAGGATCCAGGCTCTGTGGCGTCATTCCCTTTTTTTGGGGATTAGTTTAATATTGGCTTGATAGCCTGAGGGGAGGTAGGGATTTCCGTTGAGTACAGTGTAGCTGTTGGGGCCCAAAGCTTTGCCGGCTGTTAAAGATTTGATCGCGCTACTGACCTCATCTTTTGAGATCGGAGCGTTGAGTTGAGCAAGATGCGCGTCGTCAATTGTGGAGAGTGAGACTTTGTCTAGGAAAGCCTGCGCTGGGGCCTCGTCGATGGGATTGGGGCCATAGAGGTTTACGCAAAACTTTTCTAAGCTCGCACTGATGTCTTTGGGTGAGGTGGCAAGTTTGCCTAGGTTGTCTTTCAGAGCAGCAATATGAGTGGCATTCTGTTGGCCCTTGCATAAATGCGCCAGAATTGTTCCTGCTTTATTGCCGAACTTGTGGTATTGTAGATCTAGAAGTGACTGGTGCATTTTTTCCTGTACCACAGCCCACATGTCGAACCGACTTTTGGCGACTTGCCATGACTCTCTGCTTTCAGGAGAGTTGTGTTGTGAAAGTAGTGATTGGGCTGTACGTAAGGCTTTGCTTGCCTTATAAAATTCCCTGGTGACTCTTTTTTTTTGTAGGCCGAGGCATAGGAAACTATCTTGCCCCTCAGCACAGCTTTTGCAGCTTCCCATAATAAGTTGGGGTTGTCGCAGCTTAGAGTTGTTAGCTGCGTAATCTGGCCAAATGTCCTGGGTGACCTCTTGAAGGGCCTGATCGTGTGCCAGATAGGACGGGAAGTGCCAGATCTTGTCCGAATTCTGAAAAATGAATCCAGACAAATCCACCATGATTGGGGCATGGTCCAAGATGGCGTGTTCTAGAAGTGTAGTGTTAGTGAAAGTGTAGTTAATTCTAATCAGAGGGGGGAGAAAAAGGTGTATTCGCTTCCATTTGGGTGTGACAGTCTCCAGAGATCGACCAAACTAAGGCCCTCCCTGAAGTGCAATAGAGGAGAAGGGGATCAAGAAAAAGAAGTAGCCGGCAACTCCATAACATCAAGCATATTTATTGTAAAGCCTTCACAATGAGTACAGTCAGCAGCAGACTAGTTTTGGCGATAAGCCTTGTTCACAGCACACATATATGTTGAAAAGCATGAACATTTATACATAAGAGACTATCACATGACTACTACTCCTCTCCAATCAACAATATGTTCGATTGAAATCAGGTGATTGGTTACAAATTGTCAACAGATATGAAAATGACAAGTGAAAAGCAAAGAGTCTAGCTATGAGGCTGGGTTTAGGCCGGGTTCACACTAGTACGACAAACGCTCCGACATTGGGAGCTCATGTCGCATGACGTGTGAAAATCAATGTTTCCCTATGCGAGCCGTCCTAACTGGTCCGACACAAGTCGGTCCGACTTTGAAAATGCTCCCTGTACTACTTTGGTCCGACTTTGATCTTACTTCAGCCAATTGACTATCATTGAAGTCAGGTCAAAGTCGGATTGCCGTCTTGCATGATCAGACTTTGGCATGCGACTTGTGCTCTGATGATCTTGAGGGGGAACTCCACGCCAAATTTTGAATAAAAAACTGGCATGGGTTCCCCCTCCAAAAGCTTGGAATGCCCTTCAGTCTGATATGGATTCTAAGGGGAACCCTCCTACGCCGAAAAAACGTCATGGGGGTCCCCCCAAAATAGATACCAGACCCTTATGCGAGCACGCAGCCCGGCCGGTCAGGAAAGGGGGTGGGGACGAGCGAGCGCCCCCCCTCCTGAACCGTACCAGGCGTGGGTGCTTTGAGGCAGCGGGGCGCCCTGCAGCCCCCCCACCCCAAAGTACCTTGTCCCCATGTTGATGACATATGGACAAATAAAAAAAACACACTAGACCGGTTTTTAAAGTAATTTATTAGGCAGCTCCGGGGGTCTTCTTCTGATTTGGGGGGCCTTTTACAACTTCTCTGCGCTCTCCGGCCTCTTCTCCACGATCTCCGTCCTCTTCTGCCAGGCTCCTCCGCTATCTTCTTCCAGCTCTTTTACTAGCGTTGGCCTGGTCTTCTCCGTCGTCGTCTTCTACCCTCTTCTGTTCTTCCGATGTTGACGCGGCGCTCTCTCCTGCTTCAATGCCGTGTGCACGGTGCGCAACGATTTATATAGCATGATGGGGCATGATGGGGTGGTGACGTCATAAGGGGCAGGGTCATCGGACGACATCACGCCCCTTGCCCATTTAAATCGTTGCGCACCGCGCACACGGCATTACAGCGGGAGAGAGCGTTGTGTCAACATCGGAAGAACAGAAGAGGGAAGAAGACGACGACGGAGAATACCGGCCCAACGCTAGTAAAAGAGCTGGAAGAAGACAGCGAAGGAGCTCGGCAGAAAAGGCCGGAGAGCGCAGAGAAGAGACCGGAGAGCGCGGAGAAGAGGCCGGAGAGTGCGGAGAAGTCGGAAGAGGCCCCCCAAGTTGGAAGAAGACCCCCGGAGCTGCCATATAAATTACTTTAAAAACCTGTCTAGAGTGTTTTTTTTATTGACACTTTTTTCCCCCTGGTGACTGGGTAGAGGTACGATCTACCCCATACTCATTCACATAGGGTGGGAGGCCAGGATCTGGGGCGACTTCAATGATAGTCAATGGGCTGAAGTAGGATCAAAGTCGGACCAAAGTAGTACAGAGAGCATTTTTAAAGTCGGGCCGACTTGTGTTGGACCAGTTAAGATTGGCTCCCATAGCGAAACATTGATTTTTACACATCATGCGACATGAGCTCCCAATGTCGGAGCGTTTGTCGTACCAGTGCGAACCTGTGGCTCAGGCCTAATGCTGTGTAAGGGGCCCCACAATTTCTGATGGCTGCCCTTCACCTGTACACTCTCAGCCCCCCTCACACCTGTATGCCCTCAGCCCCCCTCACACCTGTACGCTCACAGCCCCCTCACACCTGTACACTCTCAGCCCCCCTCACACCTGTATGCCCTCAGCCCCCCTCACACCTGTACGCTCACAGCCCCCTCACACCTGTACACTCTCAGCCACCCTCACACCTGTATGCCCTCAGCCCCCCTGACACCTGTACGCTCACAGCCTCCTCACAACTGTACGCTCTCAGTCCCCTTACATCTGTACACTGTCAGCACCACTCACATGTGTATATATGACATGCACGTACACACACACACACACACAGGCATGTATACACACACACAAGACATGTACACATACAGAGACATGTACACATACACACACACAGAGACATGTACACACACAGAGACATGTACACACACAGAGACATGTACACAGGCACCCCCCCTGCACAACAGCCTTTACTTGTAAGGTGGTCCTAGTCCCAGCTCTTGTTTCCACCTGCAGAGGGGTGCACATGCAGAAGATGGCCAGAAGTGGCAGCAAAGAGCTCGATGTCAGCTCATGGCAGAGCAGCAGCCTGCCGACTCACACACATAAAGGAGCATCCACTGAGCTCCTCTGCACCTGCCCCTGTCTTCTCACATCCAGGATAGTCGGCTGGGCCCGTCCAGACGCAGGGGCTCCTTACAAGTGTATGGGCTGTACCCAGGGGCGGACTGATAACTCACGGGGCCCCCGGGCAATAGGAGATTATGGGCCCCCAGGCAATCAGAGATTATGGGGCCACTCAGTATACACATACACACTATACAATCACACAGTATACACATACATGTTAACACAGTATACACAGGCAGATGTAAAAAAAAAAACCACAGATTTATATATACTGTCCCGGGTTTTACTGAGGCTGGCAACCCTGATGGGGCCCTCTAGTGGCCCAGGGCCCTTGGGCAGTGCCCGAGTCGCTCAATGGTCAGTCCGCCCCTGGCTGTACCCCCCTGATGGTGGCCCTGTACAGGTGTGAGGGGGGGCTGAGAGCCTACAGTTATGAGGGGGCTGAGAGCGTACAGGTGTGAGGGGGGCTGAGAGCGTACACAAGTGAGGGGGGCTGAGAGTGTACAGGTGTGAGGGGGGCTAAGAGCGTACAAGTGTGAGGGGGGCTGAGAGCCTACAGGTGTGAGGGGGGCTGAGAGCCTACAGGTGTGAGGGGGGCTGAGAGCGTACAGCTGTGAGGGGGGCTGAGAGCGTACAGCTGTGAGGGGGGCTGAGAGCGTACAGCTGTGAGGAAGGCTGAGAGCGTACAGGCATGAGGAGGGCTAAAAGCGTACAGGCGTGAGGGGGGCTGAGAGCGTACAGGCATGAGGGGAGTTGAAAGCATACAGGCGTGAGGGGGGCTGAGAGCATACAGGCGTGAGGGGGGCTGCGAGTGTACAGGCGTGAGGGGGGCTGAGAGCGTACAGGCGTGAGGGGGGCTGGGAGCGTACAGGCGTGAGGGGGGCTGAGAGCGTACAGGCATGAGGGGGGCTGAGAGCATACAGGTGTGAGGGGGGCTGAGAGCGTATAGGCATGAAGGGGCTGAGAGAGTACAGGTGTGAGGGGGGCTGAGAGAGTACAGGTGTGAGGGGGGCTGAGAGAGTACAGGTGTGAGGGGGCTGAGAGAGTACAGGTGTGAGGGGGCCTGAGAGAGTACAGGTGTGAGGGGGCCTGAGAGCGTACAGGTGTGAGGGGAGCTGAGAGCGTACAGGTGTGAGGGGGGCTGAGAGCGTACAGGTGTGAGGGGGGCTGAGAGCGTACAAGTGTGAGGGGGGTTGAGAGCGTACAGGTGTGAGGAGGGCTGAGAGCGTACAGGTGTGAGGGGGCTGAGAGCGTACAGGTGTGAGGGGGGCTGAGAGCGTACAGGTGTGAAGGGGGCTGAGAGCTTCCAGGTGTGAGGGGGGCTGAGAGCGTACAGGTGTGAGGGGGGCTGAGGCACTGAAGGACTTGGAGGGATGGCTAGTGGGCAGATTTAGTGAGACGGCCAGTGGGCGGGACCCTGGGGAATGTTGATGGTCAGGCTCAGGGGGGGTGCCCAGGCCTAAAGCTTTATAAGGGGCCCCACAATTTCCGATGGCTGCCCTGGTCAGCATATATGGTCAATGACATCACTGGGGCAGGATTTGTGTTGCAGACTGGTAAAATAATTCTTCTCTAGTCTCACCTACTGACAGCAAACTGGCACAACTCTCTGAAGCTGCACTGCAGTTGTATGCTGTGTAGAGGCTTGTCCCTGACTGACGTGGCATTCTGTAATTCCTGAGTAGGATGAAAGCTGACATTATCCCATTAAACATGTTTTTTTATTGAAAATATATTAAACACATATACATCCATACATTTCTTGTATCAAAAAACTTCAAGTAATACAATGTATAATAACAGGTAATTCGCTATGTCTTCCCCCAAATTATAAGTATTAAGATACGTTATCTTTTACATCACCAATGATATTCGAGAAACATTCCAAACACTGTGCGCACCATGTCATTCTATTAAACGCTTCTCCCTCCCACATACATTCCCAACAAAAGGCCAACGGTCTGCGCATCCTATTGTAACACTCTTTTTAATTTTCAGTATCATATACAGGTTACGGGTGCTTTAAGCCACTTGTCCCAGATTTTTTCATACTTTGTAGGGCACCCTCTATGTGCATATGTGAGTTTCTTATAGGGTAATACTGTAGTTACTTCTGTAATCCAGTGCGTGAGCTCTGGAGGATCAGGCCTCAACCAAAGTCTGGCTATGACTTTTCTTGCAGAGAAGAGTGTTTCATGAAGAAATATCTTTTGGAATTTGTTAATCTCTGTATCTGGGAAAATTCCTAAAATGCACAGCTTGGGCTGTAATGTGACAGGAGAGCCCATTGTGTCATGCAGGAATTTTACCACCTGGGTCCAGAAAGCCTGAATCAGCGAGCATTGCCATATTAAGTGAAAGAAAGTGCCTACTGCTTAATTGCACATCATATATATTGCAGACTGATTTTGCTTATATCTAGAAATTCTATATGGTGTGAGGTAGGATCTATGCAATATGAAAATCTGAGTCAAACGATCCGATAGTTTAGGGGATACAAGTTTGCAAGCAACAAGAGCATCCCTCCATTCATCATCTTCCATATTGCCCACCTCTACCTCCCTCTCCCACCTAAGTTTCAGTGCATATGCTATTCTGGTTGCTGACGGTGTTGTCAGCATAAGGTAGAATTGGGAGATCAATTTTTTGGGGTCTGGGTATTTTATTGATTCCATGAGAGGATTATTAACTGAGACGAGATCTTCTGAGGGAAATTGCAATCGAAAGGCGCAACGAAGTTGTAGGTATCTGAAGAATAATTGGTTTGGAAGCATAAACTCAGATTTCAACCTGTCAAAGCTCTTCAGTTTTCCATTACTGATAATGTGGGACAAGTAAAATATCCCCCTAGAACTCCACACCTCACTGTCTGGGATCATAAAGAACTCAGACAGATCTGGATTGTGCCACAGAGTGGTAAAATCATGTATTGCTGGTATGCTCAACTTGTCAGAAGCAAGCTTCCAAATCCTCCTGTATTGGTACAAAAGTGATCTACGGTTATCCATCCTCACCACCCCCCTTGCTCCCCCTGTTATCATTACCATTGAATCTTGGGTCCTCCGAGACCACTCTGGACAGAGAAAGCTAAGGAATCTCTCCCTATCCACCTTATCAACATGAAAAATGTGTGCCAGTTTGGCTGCCATATAGTATATGTTGAGGGCCATACCCGCTAAATCAGTGGGATTTTTCAATTTATGCCAGGAAAGTTTGTGCCTGTTATTGCCCCATATGAATGGCTTTAGGATAGCCTTCATTAGCTTAAAATGTCTGAGAATTAAATATACTGGTGAGTGCCATACCATGTATAAAATTTTGGGTAAAAGAACCATTTTCGTTAGGTTTATATGGCCCATTATTCCCAGGGGGAGACGAGCCCAAATCTGAGTCTTCTGTCTAAGCATTCCGTATAGTGGGTTTAGATTTAATGGTACATAGCCTGCTAGGTCTCTAGTCAGCCTCACTCCCATGTATTTAATGGCATCCACCCTCTGTAAAGGTAAAAGGCCCTACTCCTAGGTGGTGGAAAGCTATCCAAAGGGAGTATCTGCTATTTGTCCCAGTTTATTCGTAGGCCAGAAAACGCGCCAAATTGTTTAATAAGGTCTAAGGCTAACGGTAGGGAATTGTCTGAGCCGTCTAGGTATAGAAGCGTGTCATCGAAAGCTGATATTATCAAAATCCTTTGGAGGCCCTCTAAAGCGCAGAAGTATGATTGGGAAGTACAGTGTGGAAAGAAAGGTTGTTAAACCATGTGAATAGAGCAGACTGCATTTAGACTATTATCACAGTTGCTATACGATTACTATAAAATTAGTTCCAATAAATATTAATTTAGGGATTTTCAATCTATAGTATGTTTCTCATATACAGTATATACACACACACACACATGACACTGTGACTAATAAGCAAACCCTTTATATGGTATTTCTCTTTTCAGATGGTGTAACCAAGCAATCAGACATCATAGATTTCTGCAATAAGAAACCAGAACTTGGTGCACAAAACTTGTGTGAAGCTGAAGATAAACAAGTTACTTTTAAGATGCATAAAAAGGTTGAACAGAATAACCTTCGTGACCAGAAGTCTCCAGGCCTTGTAACGTCTCAGGGAGATGAAGAAATTGAAGAGAATGTTGACATTCTTGATGGTGTGTGTGAACCAGCATCTGCTATCCTCATGTTCCCTCAGAAAAATGAAGAAAACACAGACAGCTTGGGTGAACCAGAGCCGTCTAGCCTCATGACTTGCAAAGAGAATAAAGAAGCAGAGGATTATCTAGACAGTGAGCGTAAAGCAGCCTCTCCTAGCCTCATATTCCCTCAACATAATAATGAGAGTGTGGGCATATTGTGTAACCAGGAGCCTTCAAGATCTGTAGCTCCTAAGGAACATAAAGAATTAAAAGAATATCTTGATGACATGTGTGAACCAAGATCCTCAAGCCTCAATTTCTCTCAGGATAAAGTGGACAGCTTGTATGACCTGGAGACTTCCAGCCTTGTAACCCCTAAGCATCATAAAGAAACTAATGATGTTCCTACTGATATGTGTGAACCAAAATCTCCCAGTCGTACATCTCCTGAGGATAATGAAGATAATAAAGAGAGAGTATGTGAAACAGAGTATTCCAGACCTGTAACACCTCAGGATGATAAGGAGTTGGCAAAAAATGTTGACAGCATTTGTGAACTGGAAGCTTCTATCCTTGTGGCCCCCAAGGATCATAAAGAAACTGAAGCTATTCTTGATGACATGTGTGAATTGACATCTCCAAACCTCATATCTCCTCAGGATAAAAAAGAGAATGTGGATAGCTTGTATGAGCTGGAGTTTTCTGGAGTTGTAAGGCCTCAACATTGTAAAGGGTTGGAAGAGAAAGATAATCAGTTTTGTGAATTGGAGTCTTCCATCCCTGTGGCCCCTAAAGAGAATGAAGAAAACGATAGTCTTGATGGTGCATGTGAACCTACATTTCCCAGACTTATATCTACTCAGGATAAAAAAGAGCAAGCAGACGGCTTATGTGACCTGGATCCTCCCAGATTCATGGCCCCCAAGAAGCCTAAAGAAACTGAAGATAATCTTGATGTGTCTGAATTGGCATCTCCCAGCTTTGTGTCTTTTCATGATAAGAAAAAGAATGTGCCAAGCTTGTGTGGAACAGAAACTTGCAGCCTTTCAAACTCTCAGAATTGTAACCATTCTGAGGAGGATTCAGAAGATTCGCATGAACTGGAATCTCCCAGCTTTGTCACTCCTCAGTTAGGTAAAAATGTGCATCAGGTTAAGGAACCTGGAGAGAGAACAGATGAGCCAACAGATGACTTTATACAAAATGAAGAGCCAGACTGTAGGAAGATTCCTGATGATCAGACCAATTTCTCACCCTGTGATACATCTCAGGACATGAATGGTGAGTTATTCTTCTGCTCTGACTGTATTTAAAATGCTGTAGTTCATAGTTCCTCTAATTTATAGGGCATGTTCAGTTAAAAATTAGACATTAAATGTAGTTACTCCCCTATTTAGCTATTTAGCAGAGTGACTTCTGGCATTGTGATGTGTCCAGCAAACTGTACTGAACCACTAAATATAATATAGCTGGAGTCAGTGGTGGTCCATAGAAAGGGGGAGAGAACTGTCACACTTTTATACTGTTGACAGTTTTACTAGTATGATTGATCTAAGGAGTAAAGGTACAGTGCTTTTTGTAAGTATTAACCCCTTTTCTTTAAACTGCTAAAGCAGTATTAAACCTAAAATGAAAAATGTAATATATTGCAGTTTACCAAACATTAGATGTGATGGCGGCATTAGGTTTCTTTTTTTTTAGGCTTTTCCCCCCCTCTGTTTTCACATGGTGATCTGGCCAGTAACACTCCTGTATTAGAGTGTCCCCACTCTGGATGAAGGTCCAACAGAGACACCTTTGTACAGCAGCATTGTCAGTCTGGTGGGAGGGGGTGTTAGATGTACTAGCAGATTTAAATACACTAACATATTGAAGCCAGACTCCAGCTAACAACTAAGCAGGGGCAGCAAACTATTTTTTTTTCCTTTTGGGATAAAGGTTTTACATAACTACAAGCTGATCATGGTAAGCACCCCTGTCTGTGGAAAATGGTTTCACTGTTTTCCACTTACCAGTTCTTAGATGTGATGGCTGCATTAGTCTTCTGTTTAGGTTTTAGTTCCTTTAGTTTCACATAATGATCCTGTCAGTAAGCTTCCTGATGACGTGTATAACACGAAATGCATAGAGACTTCATGTCTTCTCTCCACTGATGTCATATCCAGACTTGCTGGTTCCCTAGCTCGCTGTTTTGGAACGCACACTGCGGTTGATTCTACAGCGTGCTTATTGATCCTAAGCCATACATGTTGGTGCTAACTTACAGCACACTCTAATGTAAGTGCGCATTACCCTGGTTGTTTGTCTAGTTTCACTGCTGTCAAACATGTCTGCGCGATGATTGTCATATCTTTCTTCTTCTGAGCTATTGCTGATTTCCATTAGAGTGAAGGAATCAATTTTTACCGTTATTGTTGAATGAGGAAAATCCTAAACTCACCTAATTTTGGGTATAACGGTCCGGTAAGTGTGCATTTTATATATGTAATCTATGGTGGAGCAAACTTCAAAGTATTTGTTGCCCTGAATCACGGTGATTGGACTTTTTTTGTCTTCTTTTTTTTATTCTTTTTTCTTTTTCTTTGTGTGAAGCCACATTGAAAAATCACACTTTGATTGTTCACAGACATTTATTATATAATTTATTTTTTTTCAGTTATGTTTGTTGTTGTCATGAATTGTTCACAATATTGATTTATGGAGATTCACTATGAAGTATTTATTCAATACTTATTATACATTTTTCTCTATTTGTCTATGGTTGTACTTTGCTCACTACTGTTATGCCGCGTACACACGAGCGGACTTTACGGCAGACTTTGCCCGGCGGACTTTTCAACGGACTTTCTGAATGAACGGACTTGCCTACACACAATCCACCAAAGTCCATCGAATTCGTACGTGATGACATACGACCGGACTAAAACAAGGAAGTTCATAGCCAGTAGCCAATAGCTGCCCTAGCGTGGCTTTTTGTCCGTCGAACTAGCATACAGACGAGCGGACTTTTCGACCGGACTCGAGTTTGACGGATAGATTTAAAACATGTTTCAGATCTAAGTCCGTCCAACTTTTGAGAAAACAAAGTCCGCTGGAGCCCACACACAAGATCGAATTGTCAGACGAAATCCCGTCCGCCGGGCAAAGTCTGCCGTAAAGTCCGCTCGTGTGTACATGGCATTAGATTAAGGTTTTTATGAGATAGCGCCACACCTTTCTTATTTATTCATCCTGCCAGTAAGTCTGTTGTTTTTCAAAAGAACACGTTCTCTAATAATACATATGCAAGAGAATGTGTTATTTTGAAAAACAGACTTACTGACAGGATCATTATGTGAAACTAAAGGAACTAAAGCCTAAACAGAAGACTAATGCAGCCATCACATCTAAGAACTGGTAAGCTACAATATAATAAATGTTTACATTTGAGTTTAATACCACTTTTAAATTCAATCAACCTTACTAATTTAAGCCAACAGGAACTTTTTTTTTGGAAGGTAAATTAACTAGCTATAATGGGAATCAGGTATTAAAAAATAATTTGTTATTCAAAGAAAGACTTAAATACAGTAGGAAGTAAACCCTGTAAATTTTGGTGACTTGCAAGCATAAATCCTGGGCACCACGACAATAAAGTGCAGCACCATCACATAAATTGTGTGCTTACCAGACGGCAAGCTAAGGAAGGCTTGTGGCTATAGCCCAGCCAAGGCCTTTATCCAGAGAGTGATTTAGGAAACAGCTCATGAATAAACTCCTTCCAACCACAGAGGCAGGGCACTGGTCACAATATTCTTATATGGATAAAAATGGACTGCGTATTGAATGGACATGGATATCAAACAACCAGAGTGACCCAAAAAGAAAAAAGCTTGCCATAGTGTAAAAACCAACAATAACTTTATTTTAAAAGTACTAATGCACTTATATTAGGAGTAGATAAAAAAGCATTGAATAGAAAAGCCAGGCAGCTTTCGCGAACACCCGTCCTTCCGGGATCAAACCAAACGGTGAGGACAGCACGTCCCATCTCGCTAAAACTACACTGCAGTTTACAACAGTAAAGCAGGGTACACACTATAAGAAAATTGGAAGAAAAAAAATTCCAAACGAGGAACAATCATTCAGTGTTTGCATAGTGTGTACTAGGGATGAGCCGAACACCCCCCAGGTCGGTTCACACCAGAACCTGCGAACGGAGCGAAAATTTGCACGAACGTTAGAACCCCATTGAAGTCTATGGGACTCGAACGTTTGAAATCAAAAGTGCTAATTTTAAAGGCTTATATGCATGGTATTGTCCTAAAAAGGGTTTGGGGACCCGGGTCCTGCCCCAGGGGACATGTATCAATGCAAAACAAAGTTTTAAAAACGGCCGTTTTTTCGGGAGCAGTAATTTTAATGATGCTTAAAGTGAAAAAAAAGTTAAATATTCCTTTAAATATCGTACCTGGGGGGTGTCTATAGTATGCCTGTAAAGTGGCGCATGTTTCCCATGCTTAGAACAGTCCCTGCACAAAATTACATTTTTTAAAGGAATAAAAGTCATTTAAAACTGCTTGCGGCTTTAATGTAATGTCGGGTCCGGGCAATATGGATGAAAATCAGTGAGACAAACGGCATGGGTACCCCCCAGTCCATTACCAGGCCCTTTGGGTGTTTTGTATGGATATTAAGGGGAACCTCGCACCTAAATTAAAAAAGGGAAAGGCTTGGGGCCCCCAGGCCCTATATACTCTGAACAGCAGTATACAGGTGGTGCAAACAAGACAGGGACTGTAGGTTTGTTGTTAAGTAGAATCTGTTTGGAATTTTGAACTGGTACATTGTTAAAGTGTAGCTCCAGCCAAAAAATCTATTTTTAAGCTTTTTGGAAAACATAGGGAAGGGTTATCACCCCTGTGACATTTGTTTTGCTGTCTGTTCTCCTCTTCAGAAGATTTCACCTCACTTTCTGTCCCAAAGAAAAATGTTTTTAGAAAATTTGGGGTTTTTAGTGAAACAGGGATTGGTGATAAAGCATCAGTGAAGAGGAGACACGTTTTTCCCATATTAACTCTTACATGAGAGAATTTCCCTTCCTAGGGGTAGATTTCATCTCACTTCCCGTTGTCTCCTTCCGTTTGCAAGTAGGAGTCATTTGTAAGTTGGATGTTTGAAAGTAGGGGCCTGCCCTATAAACTCTGCAGAAATTGTGGCCTTAGGTGCTGGTGTTGCCACAACACTGTAAGCCCTCACAGGGCCCTGCTGTGAAATATTAGATCAAGAATTGTAATTACATGCCCCTGTTGAACAGGGGCAGAAAAATTGGGCCTTTGGTGATGGTGGTGGTGCTGGTGCCACAACACTAAGTCCTCACAGTTACTCTTGGTGGGTGCTGGAACGGACCCTGCTGTGAAATATTAGATCAAGAATTGTAATTACATGCACCTGTTGAACAGGGGCAGAAAAATTGGGCCTTTGGTGGTGGTGGTTGTGCTGGTGCCACAACACTAAGTCCTCACAGTTACTCTTGGTGGGCGCTGGAACGGGCCCTGCTGTGAAATATTAGATCGAGAATAGTAATTACATGTTCCTGTTGAACAGGGACAGAAAAATTGGGCCTTAAGCACTGTTGCTGGTGCCACAACACTGCCACCCCTCACAGATACTCTAGTTGGAGCGCAGGAACGAGCCCTGCTGCAAAGAATTGCATCAAAAATTGTAATTACACGCCCCTGTTAAGCAGGGGCTGAAAAATTGGGCCCTCTGGGTCACTTGAGTCTTCTGGGTCACTAAGGACGACATGATCCGCAGCCACCTCCTCCCAGCCACGTACAAGTCCATGGGTTTCTTGGGACTGTAAATGATCCCTTAAAGACTGCTGCTGATGCTGAGTGCCAGGCTCCACCTCCATGCTGACACAATCCTCCTCCTCCTCTTCCTGTGTGATTGGCGGGCACGCAGGAACACTGTCTGGATAAAGGGGGCCTTGAGAGCTAAGGAAGTCCTACTCTTCCTGCCTCTGTTCTGCCTCAAGTGCCCTGTCCATTATTCCACACAGCGTGTGCTCCAACAGGTGGACAAGGGGGACAGTGTCAATGATGCATGCACTGTCACTGTTCACCATCCTCGTGGCCCCCTCAAATGGTGACAGGACAGTGCATGCATCCCTGATCATGGCCCACTGGCTGGGGGAAAAAAAACAAAGCTCCCCTGACCCTGCCCTGGTGCCATAGTCGCACAGGTACTCATTGATGGCCCTCTGCTGCGTGTGCAGCCGCTGCAGCATGGCCAACAATGAGTTCCACCTGGTGGGCATGTCACAAATTAGTCGGCTCTTGGGCAGGTTAAATTCCTTTTGGAGGTCTGCCAGCCGAGCACTGGCATTATATGACCAGCGGAAATGCACACAGACTTTCCTGGCCTGCCTCAGGACATCCTGTAAGCCCGGGTACCTGCCCAAGAACCGCTGCACCACCAAGTTAAGGACGTGAGCCAAACAGGGCACCTGGGTCAGTTGTCCCTGTCGGAGGGCGGAGAGGAGGTTGGCGCCATTGTCGCAAACCACTATTCCTGGCTTAAGTTGGCATGGTGTCAACCACCTCTGAACCTGCCCCTGCAGAGCTGACAGAATCTCTGCCCCAGTGTGGCTCCTGTCCCCCAAGCACACCAGCTCAAGCACCGCATGGCATCTTTTGGCCTCCGTACTTGCGTAGCCCCTTGAACGCTTATGGAGCACCGCAGGTTCCGAGGACAAAGCACAGGAAGAGGCCATGGAGGAAGAAGAAGAGGAGGGGGTGGAGGAGAGAGGTGTGTCAGAATCACCAGTAGTGGCATTTTGGAGGCGTGGTGGTGGAACAACCTCCAACTCTACTGCACCTTGTCCTGCATCCTTCCCAGCTGCCAGCAGAGTCACCCAATGCGCCGTGAAATTTAGGTAACGTCCCTGTCCATGCCTGCTGGACCATGAGTCAGCGGTACTATGCACCTTACCGCTGACCGCCCTGTCCAGCGAGGCCAAGACATTGCCTTCCACATGCCGGTAGAGAGCCGGAATCGCCTTCCGTGAGAAAAAGTGGCGTTTGGGTACCTGCCACTGAGGAACCGCACATTCCACAAACTCACAGAGGGGGGCAGAGTCTACCAACTGAAAAGTTGAAGTGCTAGCAATTTTTCCAAGCTAGCATTCAACCGTTGGGCATGTGGATGGCTGGGAGCGAAATTCTTTCTGCGGTGCAGCAGCTGGGGCAGGGAAATTTGCCTGGTACAATCTGACGTCGGTGTACCGATAGCAGATTTCCTGCAAGTACTTGGCTGTGACACACCTAATTCTACACCTTAATTTCTCACAGTGCAGGTCTCAGAGAGGACTGAAGGTATAGTGGGGTTAGAGATCCCAGCTGATGAGGAGCAAGGAGAGGTCCTCTGTTCTTTGGTGTGGGTCTTTTAGGTATGCTTGCAAACGAACTGCATGGCAGGTCAACATATGTCTGGTCAAGCATGTGGTGCCCAAGCGGGAGATGTTTTGGCCACGGTAGATACGCTTGAGACATATGTTGCAAATAGCAGCAGTGGGATCTTATGCACTCCTCTCAAAAAAGGCTCACACCAAAGAACTTTTGGAATAATGCGCATAGACAGCAGCGCCCTGCACATGCGGAGCTCTGCGGTGTGATGCAGTCAGTGTGCTGCCCTTAGGCTGGCCCCTGTAGGGCATCCTGCCCCGTTGGTGATGTGCCTCCTCCTCCTCTCTCCTATCAGGCACCCACGTGGAGTCAGTGACCTCATCATCCCCTCCTTCCTCATCACTGGAGCAAACCTGGCAGTATGCTGCAGCATGGAGAACATGACTTCCAGATTGCTGTCCTTCTTGGGCACCCCCTCTGCCTGGGCTCACGTTACTGCCTTCCTCTAGAGTACCATCATCGGAGCCTTCAAAACGCTGGGCATCCTCCTGGAGCATGTACCCAACACTGTGGTAAACAGTTCGAGGGACTAGGGAAGGAGTCACTGATGCCATTGAGTCGAGGGAAGAGGTCGCATTGGCAGCTGCTTTGCCAGACAAAGTACCCTGAGCCTGGGTGAGAGAGGATGAGGACGGCTTGGTCATCCACTCGACCAAGTCTTCCGCAGGTTGCGGCTCAACATGGCCAGCTGCCGAAAAAAAGGCTAAGCGTGTCCCACGGCCACGTGCTGATGAGGATTCACCATGTCCACGACCAGCACTATTGCCTCTAGACACAGAGCCTGCTTGCCCTCTTTTATTGGCTTGTGACTGTCTGCCTCTCCTTGTTGGCCTTCCAGACATACTATTGGCCTGCAGTGAGATGTAGCTGCACAAAACTGGGATATATATATATACCGATTATACTGCAGATAGCAGAATCAACTGCCTGCCTGTAGTATTATTAGTATGAGAACACCTGCACTTGACTTCAGGTAGTTATACTGTAGGTGCAACTGTGCAGGGTACACAGTACAGTAACTGGAAATACTGCAAGAGCCTACACAAGCACCTGGCTTCAGGTAGCTATACTGCAGGTGCAACTGTGCATTGTACACAGTACAGTAACTGGAAATACGTCAAGAGCCTACACAAGCACCTGGCTTCAGGTAATTATACTGTAGGTGCAACTGTGCAGGGTACACAGTACAGTAACTGGAAATACTGAAAAAACACCTGTCTGCCAGTATATTAGAAAGAGAAGAACAGGATCTAGCTAAACTGAATACAGTGTGTGTGTGTGTGTGTATATATATATATATATATATATATATTTATATATATATATATATATATTACACACACACACACACAACACCTGGGATGCATTTATATACACAATACACTAAGTGTAGCTAACTGCCTCGACCTGCCTACTCTATCTAACTTAAATCAAATGACACTGTCTCTCGGTCTATCTATCTTTCTCCAGTCTCCACTGCAACACACTACACAGTGTGGGGTATGTACTAAACCCCCCGAGCCATAATTGGCCAAAGCCTCCTTGGCTTTGGCCTATTACGGCTCCCTGTACACACAGCGCTGTGATTGACCAAGCATGCGGGTCATAGTGCATGCTTGGCCAATCATCAGCCAGCAATGTACTGCGATGCCGCAGTGAATTATGGTCCGTGACGCGCCACTCGAATTTGGCGCGAACGGCCCATATCGTTCGTAATTCGGTGAACAACCGAACACACAATGTTCGAGTCGAACATGCGTTCGCTTCAAACACGAAGCTCATCCCTAGCGTGTACACAACTTAACTGTGCTGTCTAGAGCAGCCTTTATCAACCAGGGTGCCTTGAGGTTTCTTCAGCGGTGCCTTGGCAAAATGCCTAAAAATTGCCCAAGAATTGTATACAAGCCGGAAGGTGGATGAAGCCTGCCTTTTAGTTACACAAAGCCACAGGTTTTCATTGTGCACCATCATAATCTTTCAGACGCTGGCATCCTAATAATAATTAGTGAGGTCATCAGTGTAGATAAGAAGGGTGTTGATCGCCTGCACAGCATCCTTGTTTGAACTTCCCCTTCCCCTCTCTGTAAACACTGAGCTCACATTAGCTGAGTGATGGAGAGAAACAAAGGGAAAGGAGAAACATTGGAATACTAGTTGGTATGTCAGGGAAATTCTAAGCTTCTCCCTATAAGCATATGATTTCTTTGTGCTTAAAAGCACAAATATAGCTCTCTCATATAATGCCGGGAAAGCACGCTTGTATGTCTCTCAGTAACACAAACAGAGGCTGGTATCATGTTGAGCTCAGCAGAATCCTGCCTTGAATGCTTTTTACTCCTTTATTTATTCAACATGAATAAACAAAGGAAGGTGGTGGCTTCAGAATCAGCCAATTAGACACTTGTATTCATTAAAAAGAACCAATCACACACACATGTATATATTCAAATAGAAATGCAGTAGTGACGTGAGCAAAGGGTCGTGTGCAAAACCATGCGACAAGCACATGGTTCTGAACACGATCGTGTGCACATTCCCATTGCTACCAATGACATGAGCCATACTCTATTATGGCTCAGTGGGCCATAATTTTTGTATGGTTATGCTATGGTTTCCATGTACGCAGATCTGCTTACTTAGGAGTTTAAATGCAGTCACCATGAAGTGGCCAGTCCCTTGGTAAGGCATAAACAAACATCCTTAAAAGAGCAAACAGATCTGTGGTGTCCACGGGAAGGTTTCCGCAGCCAATGGTCTTCCACCAAGGTCTGTATGTGCGAATACACTCACATGAGCATAATACAGCAAAACAGACACTGGGGGACATCTGATAACATACATTAATAAAAATTTCCACAACAGCTACCAGTGTGCAAGAGTATTTACTTTGTAAGAATAAATCACCTCTAATGTTGAGTGTCCTACATGTGTCGATGCTGCCACATTATGTAAAACTATTAGATTCCTTTTTTTACATATTAGAATGGGGTGCCTTAAGACTGTCCATAATTTTAAAGGGTGCTTCGAGTGAAAAAAAGTTGAGAAACACTGAGCTAGAGGCTTGTCCCTGCAGAACTGACATCTGTGGTGGGCTGTAATTTATAAGTAGGACTGCATGGGATGTAAGTCAGCATTATCAAAATCATTTGGAGTATGCCAGCTCATAATACTGACAAGTATACTTTAGGGTATGCTAAAAGAATATGTAAACCCAACATTTCACATGCCTGATATGTGCCTGCTATACCATGTACTTTGTATTGATCCTATGTGTGAGATCCCTGGTGTTCCTGCCAGTCCATCTGCTTTCCTATTACAAACTGGCCATACTAGGCAGGAAAACACAGCTCGTCAGTTCTCTAGCTATGCTAAGAACACAGCCTGTTCTCCTCTATTGATTAGACTTGTGCTGACACCCTCCCCACACTGCCATTTACTGGGAAGATCAGTGTATTAATGTTTCTCCTCCCCTAGCTCTTATGCAGCTGAAAACAGAGGGAATGTGATCACTTATAAAAAATATATAAATACCTTTTTTATATCTATTACCAAATGTTTGGCCTTTCATTTCTATTTTAAATGAAATAGGGTATTTTACAAGGATTTACATACATTTTAAGTGCAGAAGTGTGAATGGGCTTTACAGTACAGTTCTATGTAAAGAAAGGTTGTAAAACCATGTGAATTGAGCAGACTGCATTTAGACTATTATCTCAGCTGCTATACTATTACAATGAAATCAATTCCATTCATGGTAATATATGGATTTTCTATCTATAGTACAGTATGTATTTCATATATGGAATGTAAAATAAATACTTAATAGACAGGCTGAAAGGACTTGGTGACTGATGGAAAACACTATATGGTATTCCTTTTCAGGTGATGTAGCCAAAAAATTAGACATCATAGATTCCGGCGATATGAAAAACCTGTGTGACCTGGAGTCTTCAAGCCTTGAAATGCCTCAGAGAGATGAAGAAATTGAAGATAATGTTAACTGCTTTTGTGATTTGCCATCTCCCAGCTCCATGGCTCCTAAGGAACCTAAAGAAACTGAAGATAATCTTGATGATATGTGTGAATTACCATCTTTCACCCTTTTATCTCTTCCGGATAATATAATGAATGAGGGCATCTTGCATGACCTGGAGCCTTCCAGCCTTGAAATGCCTCAGAGAGATGAAGAAATTGAAGAAAATGTTGACTGCTTTTGTGATTTGCCATCTCCCAGCTCCATGGCTCCTAAGGAACTTAAAGAAACTGAAGATAATCTTGATGATATGTGTGAATTACCATCTTTCACCCTTTTATCTCTTCCGGATAATATAATGAATGAGGGCACCTTGCATGACCTGGAGCCTTCCAGCCTTGCAACTCCTCGGGACTGTAATGTAGCAGGCCCGGAACTGGAATCCCACAGCTCTGTCACTCCTGAGGTGCATACAGATCAGGTCAAGGAAACTGGAGAGAAAACAGATCAGCTAACAGATGGCTTTTTACAAAATGAAGAGCCAGACTGTAAGAAGATTCCTGGTGATCAGACCAAGCCTTCATCCTATGATACATCTCAGGACTTGGATGGTGAGTTACCTTTCCGCTCCGACTCTACTTAAAATTATCATAGTTTCGAATTTTCTCTAACTTAAAAGGCATTTTCAGTTAAAAAGTAGATGTTGGGAGAAATTAGTCCATTAATTAATTAACAAGCATTTCAATTACCTCTGATTGTGTCATGCGTCCAGTAAACAGTATAGTACTCCAGCCACTTAAAACATTGTTTGGGTCAATGGTGGGCCTTTGAAAGGGGGAATATAACCTTCACACTCTTATATGGTTGACAGTTACATTTTTAGTTTTGATCTAATAAGCATACATGGGTAGGGATGAGATTTGGACTTGGGTCAACTATGAATTCAACCTGAACCCAATCTGTTCACAATTTGCTGAATACGCAAAATAACTGGCCATATTTGGCCAGTTTGCCTGACTTCTGAACCTTATGCCGCGTACACACGGTCGGACATTCCGACAGAAAAAGTCCGACCGTGTGTATGCCCCATTGGACTTTTTCTGTTGAAAATTCAGATGAACTTAGATAGAGATGTTAGGGGCAACTCTTAAACAAGTTGCTTTAAGTTTATATTGCTTTGTCAAATTATTGCTTCTATAAGAATGATGACACGGAGTCAGATATGTCTGTGTCACAGTCCGGAGCAAAAGAGGACTGCGACCTTTACTTCTTTCAAAGGCCTTTTATAGGCAGCTCTACGAGCAGTAATCTTATCGGCATTACCAAATGAGGTTAAGGTACAAAGAGTTTCTTATCAGTGAACACGTAATGATTATTCAGCAGTTCCAAATTCCATCTAGATACAGATTGATACGTACACAGAAGAGAAAAAGCACAAACAATTTAAGTAGAACAATTGATACGTACACAGAAGAGAAAAAGCACAAACAATTTAAGTAGAACAATTGATACGTACACAGAAGAGAAAAAGCACAAACAATTTAAGTAGAACTCTAAGTCATTATTTCAACCCTATCAATTTCCCCCTTTGACATCATCCTCTCCCTCCCCCTGTGTCCTCATGAACAAGTTCTAGTCAGCTTTTCCTAGAGTACTATCCCTGACCGTGGGTTGTCAGAGGGGAAAATCCCATCCCTCCAGGTGTTGCTCACATCTTAAATTCAAGAAGAGGAGTTTATGGGAGTAGGGTGATGTCAATATACATTTATCAGTATGCCCTGTCTATTCTCCTAATTTTCCTATTTATTTTCCTGTATACACATATATTTGTGATTGTAAGTGATATTAATATTAAAATAATAATTACTATTGGACTTAACAACCAGTGAAAGGTATTGGTTGCTGTAGAAGACATTCCACTGAATATATCCCACCAATGTGGTGCAGTATCCTGTTGTATCTGTGAGGAAAGACGCACTAGTCTATCTTTGTCAATTATTGCTGATACGAGGTTATTCTGTAGGGTATGTTCTAGTGTTTCTATGTGTTGTCTTAACAACTCTGATTGTTCCAAAACCTGTTTTAGTGGGTCTAAAGAAATTATAAAGGGTGTAGTGTCAGTGAGATTATGTACCTCATAGACTGAAGAGAATACCTTATCGGCGTCTGGTTCAAAAAGATAGGTGTCGTTACCCCATTGTAATATTTTAATCTTTTTTATACATCCCGCAAACGGCACCGATTTATTTAACGCTGACATGGTGCGGTTATCATTAGTAATGATACAAATATGCTGGGGTCCTATTTCTATGAATCTATTGTTCACATTTATCGGTGTTCTTTGCATTTTGCATATGCTAGTTTGGTATTTTAACAAGCAAGGTTCATATACTGGAGAACTTCTGCCGCATACCCTTCCCTTATTAGTTCCTTCACATAGATTTAAATCATGGGTTCTGTTTCCTTTATCTACATATTTCCCATATATTTCTGGATACCAAAACTCGTCTTTAATTACTAGTGGCATGACCACTATTTTACACATTTCCATTACATCTGCTACCCGGTATGCTTTAAACCTTCCTACACACCATTTATTCTCACATTCTATCTTATCCCCTTTTACTTGGAACCATACACCATCGTCAGTTAGACCCTTAAAATATTTCATCCAGGTATGATAATTTCCCAACTGAAGTTCAGTCCTGGCCCTATTTATTTGTATATGATAGGATAAGAGGTTAAAAGAGCACTGTGTGAAATTTACAAACTGTTGACTTTGATTCCACAGCTGGAGCTCTGCTCCTATCGTGTGATTTGTTAACCCTCCCAAAAATTGTAATAGGGGTATTTCTTGCAGTTGGGTTTCAAAAGTGGTGGGTAACCATTTGCTTGTTATAGTCAAGCTGTCAAATATGTGTCCCCCTGCATGCTTCCATCTGTTGTTCATTTCTTCTATTTCGACCGAGTTTAAAATTCTCATCCCTGTACCCGTTAGTCCCAATAGTGTGTCGTACCATTCTCGTTTATACCTACATTTTGGAATTTCAGGGAAAGTTACATTGAATTTAACTTTTGTCTTTTGTTGTGATACTGATACATTGATACAAGTGTGGGGCACGGGTGTTAGCATTGATGATTCAAATGTGGGAACTACTTCTTCCTCCATCTGTATGTGAAACCCATACTAGTGTTTAATTGAAACCTTATATCTACCTTTGATGATGGGTCTGCCCTTATCCATCCTATGTTTTCATCAATGTGCAACGGCTTCCTATGTCCTTTGACTGTGAAATTACCCACTACTATGTACTTGTCCATTGTATATCCTGAAACATTCGCTACATTAGGATCGTCTATAACCCATTGTAAATCGGCTGTTTCCTCTACCTCAATAACATTAATACCAGGAGTCCAGGCATACACTTGTACAAAGGCAAGTTTAAACAGACTATAGAAAAGTAGAGATTTCATGATGACGTTTTCTCAGGTTGTTTCTTGCAGTGTGATGCGTGTATCCAGGTTGGCTTTCCCTCCAGCTTTACTGAAGTGGGTGTGGTTAAGAGTACTTGATAAGGACCTTCGAACCTGGGTTCCAATGTCTTTCTGGTGTGTTTCTTTACATATACATAATCCCCTGGTAGCAGCGTATGGGTACCTGTTATTGAGTTAGGGTCTGGAAGAGAAGAATACACACTTTTGTGGATCTTAGTTAGACGTTGTTGTAATTGTATTACATATGCAGTCAAACTATCACATTGCAATTGCATACTCTGTGGAAAGTATAGACCTAATCTAGGTGCATTCCCAAAAAGTATTTCATATGGGGACAATCCTGTTTTCCCTGTTGGAGTGTATCTTATGGAGAACAAAGCCAAGCATTCTGGCCATGGCTTGTTTAACTCTTGCATGGCTTTTTGTATTTTCAACTTTATTGTCCCATTTACTCTTTCCACTGATCCTGAACTCTGTGGGTGGTAAGGGGTGTGGAAACTTTGTTGAACCCCTAACATGGTCATCACATTCTGCATGATTTCTCCTGTAAAGTGTGTCCCCCTATCTGATTCTATGGTTTCAGGAAGACCAAACCTAGGTATTAACTCAGTGATCAGTTTCTTAGCTGTGGCTTTAGCTGTAGCTGATTTTACTGGATAGCTTTCAGGCCAACCTGAAAATAAATCGATACACACGAGGACAAATTCAAAGGGGCCGCTCTTAGGCATTTGTATGTAGTCAATTTGCAGTCTCTGGAAGGGGTATTGGGCCCGGACCTGGTGTTTTCGTGGGGTTTTTACTCTCTGTCCTGGGTTATTCAGGAGACAGATTTGGCAGGCTGCACAGTAGTTTCTTGCAGTACTACTGAATCCAGGGGCGAGCCATCCTTGGTTCACAATCCTATACATGGAATTAGAACTGACGTGTGTGGGTAGGTGAACTGCCGCTGCCATTGCTGGGTACAGAGAGGCAGGTAGGCATACTTTGCCTCCTTCCCTCCATACATTGTCAAGGTCTGGTGCTGCTTCCATCCTGACCCACTTATCTTTCTCGCTCTCCCCTGCTTGCTCCTGTAATTTTCTCAGCTGCTGCCATGTTGGTTCTGGGATACTCACCTCTATTGCTGCTAAGGTCTCAGGGCTACCTTCCCCTAGAGCTGCCTGTTTTGCAGTCAAATCTGCAAATGCATTTCCTTTTGCCTCAATTGTTTTTGCTCTCGTGTGTGCTGCTATCTTCATAATGGCCACTCGTTTAACCTTTTGAAGATTGTTCAGGACTCTCTTAATCCCTTCTCCATGTTTTACAGGTGTACCTGCTGCTGTCAGATAACCTCTAGCCCTCCATATGTGGCCATAATCGTGCGCTACACCATAAGCGTAGGCAGAGTCAGTGTAAATATTCCCTTCTCGTCCTTTTAAGTATTCTAGGGCTTGTTCTAAAGCTTTTAATTCTTCCTGTGCTGACATGTGGGCTGGTAAGGGCTGTGCTTCAATCACCTGTGTATCAGTTACTACAGCATACCCTGTGTGATATTTACCCTTGTCATCAGCAAACCTACTGCCATCTATGTACAAAGTGTGCTCAGCATTTAAAATCGGTGTATCTGTAACATGTGGGAATCCCACTGTCTCCTGTTCCATGAGCTGAAAACAATCGTGCTGATCTATCTCTTTAAACAGAAGGGTGTCAGATTCCTCATCTCCTTCTTTATTAGCACTATTATTCCCCCTTGCCAAATCTGGTGACTGAAGAGGCAAAAAGGTGGCCAAATTTAAAGTTGTACAGCGCTGAAAAGTGACATTTGGAGGTAAGAATAAAGTACACTGTAACCTCAGTTGTCTGGCCATTGAAATGTGTTTGGGCTGAACTTGAGACAAGATTGCATGTATGTCATGTGTGGTGTGTACTACAACTGGATTGTCTAGGACAATCTCTGATGATTTATCAATGATGATTGACACTGCAGCTACCGCCCGTACACAGGACGGTGAACCTCTGGACACTGGATCTAGTGCTGCTGAAAAGTAAGCGACTGGTCTTTGTTTTCCATGTGCCTGTGTCAAAACACCTGTGGCGTGTCCAGTGATCTCGGCAACATATAGATTACATTTCTTAGTGTAATCTGGAATACCAATAGCCGGGGCAGAAATTAATAGCTTTTTCAAAGTGACAAACGACTCATACGCTACTTCTGTAAGCACATACGGTACAATTTTCAAACAATCGTATAATGGCTGCATCAAAGCGCTATCATGTGGTATCCATTGTCTACAATATGACACAATACCTAAAAACATACACAATTGTTTGAAATTCCGTGGGGGTAACATTCCCTTTATCACTTGAACCCTTTCCTCAGTGAGATGCCTTGTACCCTGTGATATACAATGTTCCAAAAAGATAACTTTTTCCTGGCACACTTGCAATTTGTTCTTATTAACTTTGCAACCCTTTTCTGCCAAGAAGCGCAACAAATTAAGGGTGGTAGCCAAACAAGTTTCCTTGTCCGGGCAGCATAATAATAAATCATCCACATATTATAGCAATACACAAGAATCAGGTGGTACCCATTCTCCCCTCAAGTACTGGATATATCTTGTGTGGTTTACGTTCTGTCAGTATATGGGGGTGGGATGGTTAAACTAAGATTATTTAAAATTTCAACATTTTTGTTCTTCTGTCTTTCATATCCCAACCATCACAATCTGGATTATATTTCCACCCCTCTTCTTTTGCTCTATTTGAAACCTTAATTAAGCATTGAACCTGACTCATCCATTGCTTCTCTAACACCTCTCCTTGTCTGTCCCTTTTTATTTCATTTTTTTCACTATATTTTTTTTTCACTATTTCACTCCATACATCCGG
Source organism: Lithobates clamitans (assembly GCA_037952925.1). Taxonomy (NCBI): domain Eukaryota; kingdom Metazoa; phylum Chordata; class Amphibia; order Anura; family Ranidae; genus Lithobates; species Lithobates clamitans. The sequence continues at coordinate 793,662 of JBBGZY010001201.1, forward strand.
GTCTAAACCCGCTGCTCCTTCCTCCTAGGGTGCCAGAATACTAAAAACCTCTCCTAGATGAGATTTCTGAAATCAAATTACTTTATATGCTAGCCCAATAACAAATAATTACTTTATATGCTAGCCCAATAACAAACCAGAATGCGGCTACAACATATACAAGAATGCGGCTACAACATATACAAGCATTCCTTTAAGTGGCCAGGTATCCGACTAGATCTCTGGACTTTGTGGAGACCTTATTCCCCCCCCCGTATCTGGGATCCCTCTCATACACTCTTATCCCTGCTTTATGGAGCAGACAGGGCTTATACTTTCAACCCGTCTATGGTTTATGAGTTAGATGTGAGGTTAAGCATAAGCGTCAGACCCCCCAAGTTCACTTATGTGAGGTAAGGGCGCATTCCGTTGCTTAGTTCGGCAATCCCCTTCTAACTCATACCATCCTTGACAAGGCTCATTCACTTGCTCAACAAGACAGACAGACAACAAATAATTCCAGCAATATAAACTAAAATATGCAGTAATTCTAGACTCACCACTACAGAGGCTGGTGTTTTAAAACCAGGAGAACCATAACTGACAGAACGGATAGGCACAAATCAGGGGAGCACAGAATATAAGAAAAATAAAGCTTTTTCTTACCTGCGCAGGTTTTCGATCTGTGGTTCCCGGAATGCCTGTCCTTTCGTTCCGTCAGCGTAGCTCAGCCACCTCTTGTAGCAACTTGGTGAGTCCCTGTTCGGGCGCCAAAATGTTAGGGGCAACTCTTAAACAAGTTGCTTTAAGTTTATATTGCTTTGTCAAATTATTGCTTCTATAAGAATGATGACACGGAGTCAGATATGTCTGTGTCACAGTCCGGAGCAAAAGAGGACTGCGTCCTTTACTTCTTTCAAAGGCCTTTTATAGGCAGCTCTACGAGCAGTAATCTTATCGGCATTACCAAATGAGGTTAAGGTACAAAGAGTTTCTTATCAGTGAACACGTAATGATTATTCAGCAGTTCCAAATTCCATCTAGATACAGATTGATACGTACACAGAAGAGAAAAAGCACAAACAATTTAAGTAGAACAATTGATACGTACACAGAAGAGAAAAAGCACAAACAATTTAAGTAGAACAATTGATACGTACACAGAAGAGAAAAAGCACAAACAATTTAAGTAGAACAATTGATACGTACACAGAAGAGAAAAAGCACAAACAATTTAAGTAGAACTCTAAGTCATTATTTCAACCCTATCAGAGAACATGTTCTATATTTTTTCGACGGAATAAATTTCTAGCGGAAAAACTGCTCGTCTGTATGCTGTTCCGACGCACCAAAAATCGTGCATGTTTTGAAGCAAGTACGAGACGGAAGTGCTCGGTCTGGTAAAACTAGCATTCGTAATGGAGATCGCACATTCATCACGCTGACATTTTTTAAATAGTTTAATGCAGCGCATTCTCTTCTTCTTTATAACGCTAGAAGAATTAAGTTGTTTTGCTGCTCATATTCACACGGACTTCTCACAAACGTATTCCTTTATTATTTCTCGTGATCTCCTGAAAAATCTTTTATTTTTTTAAAGCTAGATCTCCATAATAATGAATGAGTGACTTGTAAAACGCTACCTATGCAAACTGAATTGCCTCAGCGTGCTTTTGCTGGAGGTATCCATCTGCCGTATAGCACAGTCCTTTGCCCCATGGGGTCCTGACGTGCTTACACATACGCATACAACATTTATATTACAATATTTTGGCCATTTTTTTTTTTGACAGGATCTAATTAACCTACCAGCATGTCTTTGGAGTGTGGGAGGAAACCAGAGTACCTGGAGGAAACCCACACAGGCATAGAGAGAACATGCAAACTCCAGGCAGATGGTGTCATGGTCGGGATTTGAACCAGCCACTACACCATTGTGCTGCCCTAATAATGTTCAGAATTATTTTTCTGAAAAGTGCAAATCGTCTCTCACCAAACTTCCACTAACACGAGATAAACATGAGATTAGCAGAAGGAGCCCAAAGGGTGGCACACTTGGTATTGAACTTCTGTTTTATAGTCCCGTCATATGTGTTGTACGTCACCGCTTTCTTGGCGGTCTGAATTTGGTGTGACCGTGTGTATGCAAGACAGCTTGAGCAGATTTCCGTCGGAATTCCGTCGGAAAAACCTTCAGGAGTTTATTCCGACGGCAAAACCGGTCGTGTGTTCAGGGCATTAGACTGCTTCAGCCAGAAGTAATCTATTTTGTTGTGGTAGCTGGTTGTCAGCTCCCACACAGAGTATTTATTCCTGCTGAAGTGTATGGGAGCTTAATCTACAGTGTCAGCTGCACAGCATCATTGTTTGTTATAAGGCAGGAAGAGATACAGAAGCCATAAGTATCTAGCTTTTGGAATGCAATATGGATTCCAGTCTTGGCCTTGTAAGGCTTGTCAGCAGGACTAAATCCTCTGTCTGCATCATAACAACCAATGAAGTTGTGTGTTCAAGTATCCACATGTTTCAGGTTGGGTTTGCAGATCCTTCTGTGAACCGAACCCAGGCCAGTTCCCTCACCGCTATACTTGAGAACTTTTCAAAACCAATGGGCCCGAGAATGAGGATAGAAGAGAAGGTAGAGTAAGGGGTAGCGCTAACATTGGCATCACCAAAACCTATTAAACAGTTGCAGCATGCATTGAAATATTGCCAATTGTGGCACACCACAATTAATTGAAGTGGTGCAAAATAGTGGGGAAGAAAAAAATGTTCTGGCATCAATATGAAAAATATCTTTTCAGCTGTACTGAGCTGTAGTTCAGTGAGTGGGACTGCATCTGATGTAATGTACAGTAAGTGGGTATTATCAAAATCATTTGGTCCTGATAATTGATAAAATCTGTTAACAACACAAAGTGAAAGATGGGCTTTGTCAATTCCCATAATTATGACAGAGCTGAGCAGAAGATATTCATTCAAAAAGAGAGGAATACTGCTCATCTCTCAAGTGTAAAATGTATAGAGCAGCTGTCATTAAATGGCAGCCCCCGGTCTGAACACAGACCGAACAACATTCCTGTCTGGATTGTCAGGCCGCCAGTGTAAAGTGTCACATCTCCGCCACTCAGCAGTCATTGGTTGGGTGCCCAGCAACCAATGACATTGCGTGTGCGCCCTGTTCCCTGCTCGTGGCTCCTGACCTCACTCCCTGCCGGCTGTGAGTTATGGTGTGATGACATATGGTTGACCCGCCCCCTTCAGCAAGATTCCCAGTGCAGCTCCCGCCCACTGTAGCTTGCCATCCTTTGCCAACTCCCACTCCCTACCTGCCCTCAAGGTATATTGGGTGTGTACCTTATTGATATTTACAGGGGCACGCTGATGGGCACGCTTTCTGTTAAGGGTCATGCCAATGGGCCCTTTTTATGTTAGGGGCTCACCAATGGGCACAATTTATGTAAAGGGGCACACTGATGGGGACACCTGATGTGATGGGAACACCTGATGTAGGGAGGCACTCTGATGACGACATCTAATATAAGGGGATCTCCTGATAAGGACACTCTATGTAAGGGGGCACTGTGATGGGGGAACCTTATATAATGGAGAATTCTGATGGGCACAAATGATGTAAGGGGGCATACTGATGGGAGACACCAGATATAAGGGGGCCTTCCGCTGCAGAAACCTGATGTAAGTGGGCACTGTGATGGGAATACCTGATATAAGGTGGCACTCTGATGGGAACACATTACTTAACTGGTTGCCGACTGCTGCACACACATATACGTCGGCAGAATGGCATGGGCAGGCAAATGGGCGTACAAGGACGTCAATTTTGTTTGGGTACAACGTCGCACGACCGTGCAATTGTCAGTTAAAGCAACACAGTGCCGAATCACAAGAAATGCTCTGGTCAGGAAGGGGGTAAAATCTTCCAGGGCTGAAGTGGTTAAGGGGGCACTCTGATTAGTATACCCAATGTAATAAATTACTCTGGTACAGGCACCAGATGGCTTGCACCCGAGGGTACTTAGGGAACTCAGTCAAGTAATTGCCAGACCATTGTTCCTAATTTTTACTGGCAGTCTACTGACTGGAATGGTACCAGCTGATTGGAGAAAAGCTAATGTAGCACCAATATTTAAAAAGGGCCCAAAATACATCCCTGGGAATTACAGACCAGTTAGCCTAACATCAATAGTATGTAAACTCTTGGAGGGGATGATAAGGGACTATATACAAGATTTTAGTAATGAGAACAATATCATTAGCAGTAATCAGCATGGATTCATGAAGAATCGTTCTTGCCAAACCAATCTATTAACCTTCTATGAGGAGGTGAGTTGCCATCTAGATAAAGGAAGGCCCGTAGACGTGGTGTATCTGGATTTTGCAAAAGCATTTGACACAGTTCCCCATAAACGTTTACTGTACAAAATAAGGTCCGTTGGCATGGACCATAGGGTGAGTACATGGATTGAAAACTGGCTACAAGGGCGAGTTCAGAGGGTGGTGATAAATGGGGAGTACTCTGAATGGTCAGGGGTGGCTAGTGGGGTCCCCCAGGGTTCTGTGCTGGGACCAATCCTATTTAATTTGTTCATAAATGACCTGGAGGATGGGATAAACAGTTCAATCTCTGTATTTGGGGATGATACTAAATTAAGCAGGGCAATAACTTCTCCGCAGGATGTGGAAACCTTGCAAAAAGATCTGAACAAATTAATGGGGTTGGTAACTACATGGCAAATGAGGTTTAATGTAGAAAAATGTAAAATAATGCATTTGGGTGGCAAAAATATGAATGCAATCTATACACTGGGGGGAGAACCTCTGGGGGAATCTAGGATGGAAAAGGACCTGGGGGTCCTAGTAGATGACAGGCTCAGCAAGCTGCTGCTAACAAAGCAAACAGAATATTGGCATTAAAAAGGGGATCAAATCCAGAGATAAAACGATAATTCTCCCACTCTACAAGACTCTGGTCTGGCCGCACCTAGAGTATGCTGTCCAGTTCTGGGCACCAGTCCTCAGGAAGGATGTACTGGAAATGGAGCGAGTACAAAGAAGGGCAACAAAGCTAATAAATGGTCTGGAGGATATTAGTTATGAGGAAAGGTTGTGAGCACTGAACTTATTCTCTCTGGAGAAGACACGCTTGAGAGAGGATATGATTTCAATATACAAATACCGGACTGGTGACCCCACAATAGGGATAAAACTTTTTTGTGGAAGGGAGTTTAACAAGACACGAGGCCACTCATTAAAATTAGAAAAGAGGTTTAACCTTAAACTACGTAGAGGGTTCTTTACTGTAAGAGCGGCAAGGATGTGGAATTCCCTTCCACAGGTGGTGGTCTCAGCGGTGGGCATCGATCGTTTCAAGAAACTATTAGATAAGCACCTCAATGACCGCAACATACAGGGATATACAATGTAATACTGACATATAATCACACACATAGGTTGGACTTGATGGACTTGGACCAATGAATTGGTGTCTTTTTTCAACCTCACCTACTATGTAACTATGTAAGGGGGAACACTAATGGGGCCATTTACATTTACAGAGTATTACCAGAGTGCGTGGAAGAAACAGTAACAAAAGTGCCAGAATGTGGCTTGCGCCAAAAAAAGAAAAGTAGACAAATACAAACTTTCATAGCACAAACTTGAGATTCAAACCTCTGCTGTAAAAAAAAATTAGTGACCTGACATCCTTGAATTTTAATTCAATATTCCTGGTATAGAGGTTTGCTTTGAACACAGTAATTTGGTTCAGTGGGTGTGTTACAGCAAAGCAACTCTTACTCAGTGGCGAACGTAGAGCATTTGGCACCCGGGGCGGATCCTATAGCTGGTACCCCCCCCCCCACAGGCAGGGCACGTTGATGTGCTGACGTCAGCGTCAAGTGACATCACGTCTAGCACTGTGGCCCGGAACCCTGAAGAATCCTCCTCCCTCTGCTCCCCCGGGCGGCCAGGCCCCTCCTCCTTCTCTGCAAAAATGGTGCTGACTGACCCGAGGATTGTAATTGGGCGGCTGGTGCCAAAAAGGAATACATGTAACTAGCATTGGCACACTTACTATGTGCTACTGCCTGTGGTGTCACTAAGGTTGGTGTCATCTGGTGCAGTAAAACATGGTGTCACCCTCCCCCCCAAAAAAAAATGTTTTCCTGTTTTCTGAACCCCTTTACATTACTCAGTGCCCATACCTCTGGACCCCTTTACATTACACAGCCCCCATACCTCTGGACCCCTTTACATTACACAGCCCCCATACCTCTGGACCCCTTTACATTACACAGCCCCCATACCTCTGGACCCCTTTACATTAAACAGCCCCCATACCTCTGGACACCTTTACATTACACAGCCCTCATACCTCTGGACCCCTTTACATTACACAGCACCCATACCTCTGGACCCCTTTACGTTACACAGCCCCCATACCTCTGGACCCATTTACATTACATAGCATCCATACCTCTGGACCCCTTTAAATTACATAGCCCCCCCACACTTCTGGAATCCTGGAAACCTGCATTCCATGTGCGTTTCTCGCACTGCATTCAAAATGCACTCCAGTTGTGATCTGTAGTGGGTGTCAATGTTAACTTAAAGCGGGGGTCCACCTATCTATCGTTTTTTTTTTTTGGAGTTCATTCACAAACTTTTCTTCTCATGATTATCTACTCACATGTTCTGTGTAATAAGTCCACCTGTGTCCGATTTCGTTGTAAAGAATAACTTATAAAATTCACTGCAGGCGGTTTCCATCTTCATTGTGGGCATTTGAAGCCCACAAGCATGTATTTCCTGGATGCGGTGAATGCTGTGCTCCCAGCATTCACCGAGATGTTGTGATGACGCTGTTGCACAATGCATGCTGGGAAGCCTGAGACTAGCTCCCAGGGGACTGTGGGAGGTCTGGGAGAGGCTAGAAACACACCTACTCTCATGGGAGGAAAACCAGGAAGTGCTAAGAAGATTAGAAAAAAAAAGGTAATTACAGCGATTTAAATTTTTTTACACAGCATGTCAGCATCTAGGCAAGGAAGAGAATGCATAGAGATAATGTTCAAAATTTGGGTGGAACCCCGTTTTAATGACACCATAAATGCAGGTCCCAAATGTAATGCGTTTACCTGCATTGGATTGTACGGTACAGTAGTACCATGCAATCCAGTTCCTGTGCGTCTTATAACTCTTGGTGTGGTCCAATACAATTTCAGCCCATTCAAGTGAATGGGCTGAAATCGTACTGCACCTTGAAAACATGTGACACAGGAACGCAGTATGATCCTGTGTGATTCATCGTGTGAACCGGCTATGAGTCCTGGAGCCATGTGATGGAAAGAGTTCTGCCACCTGGCTCCACTGACTTGCCTGGCAGGGGTGCACTAATGTGATCACCTGTGGCGATTGTCCTGCATGTCTAGCCTGGTGCCCTGATTGTCCCCTGTGTAGCAGCCAGCATCTCTTTGATTCAGGGGTGGGAGAGAGGGTACTGAATGGGCTGCATGTGCATGCACTTTGGAAGTAGGGAGGACATGTGCTGGGGGGGCAGATTTTTCTAAAACGCCCCCTAGCACATGCAGTACCCTCTCCCCCATAGCTCCCAACTGATTTTGAGGGACTGTCCCTGATTTGGAGCAATGTCCCTCGGTCCCCCATTCCTCCTCACACAGATCCACGTCCTGCCGTGTTACCGGGCAATCGTGTGTGCCCGGCGGACATCGCGGACGCCGGGCACGCACATCCGGTGCCCAGTGACACAGAGCCCCCTGGTGGGTAGGGATGGCGAGGGCGTCATATGATGCCCTCCCAGAACAGGAGCTGCACCTTCTGGCTGTCATATGACAGCCAGCAGGCGGTTAAGGGGGCTTGACAAGGGGTGTGTCCTATGCCTACATTCTTTTGCTGATAGGTGTCCCTCATTCCCATCTTGAAAAGTTGGGAGGTATGCTCTCCTCCACACCCAAATCACTGCAAGTATTCAATTATATCAGCTCCCCCCGCGCAAGTGTCATCTATAGTGTATGTGTGTGTGTGATAATAACAGACCTTTAGATGAGTGGCACATGCACAGCAGAGCAGCGCCTCGCCTCCTCCCCGACTCTTCCTCCTGTCTGTGTACACAGAAGACGTCAGAGCGGAGGAGGCGTGGTAGGGGGGGTTCATCGGCATTGCCAGTGAGAAAGACAACCAGCAGGAAACAATGTCAGCTGCCACGAAGAGCTGGGCTGAGATCGCATGGGACAGCAAACACCCTGCACAAGCTGCAGGGTGTGTGTGCCCACATTAGCGCGCCCCTCCCAGGCAAGTCACTGCTCCATTCACTTTAAAGCCAATGGCGGCCAGTCACAGATGTATGGTTGCTCCGGCATACTGACACTCCCCCAAGGTGTGGCACCCGGGGCGGACCACACCCCCTGCCCCACCGTTTGTACGCCACTGCTCTTACTGGACTAAAGTGGAAAATGAGCATAGATAAAAATCCAACAATCCTTTCTTTATGGTGGGATCTAGCTATCCACAATATCATCAATTTAGAGACTAAACTAGATGCCTTTTAAGACATCCCCATCAACCAGAAAAAAAAGTAAAAGTGACTAAAAGACCACATTACATATTTTAAAGGATTTCTGCCAGAAGTTTCCTGCTATATTATGACTAGTGTAAGATTTTTCTCATTAGTTTTTTTAGAGTGTATCTAAACCCAAAAATAAAAAAATGCATGTACTGCAGCTTACCAGTTCTTAGATTTTTTTACTTTTCAGTAAGTACAGAAAGTATCTTTTGATAGAAATGCAATGTTATTGTCACTTCCTGTGAGCTTAGAAGAAAGCACAAACATCCTTATCTTTTTTTTTTTTTTAACATAAAGTTTATTTATTTGTTCTTAACAAACAAAAATAAAAAACAAGTTACATTAGCTTAAGACAGATAATGTACAATGATCATCCATAGTATGTCAAATCAATAGGTACAGTGAAGACAGTATAATTCAATCTCACACTTAGTGGCGGAAGTAAACTGTTAAAACTCCTAATCGTAGTTGCTATAAAAGACCCCTTGAGGGGGGGGGGGGAGAGGCCCGGGGGGAAGCCCGACAAGGGTCTCCCAACCCTATTTATATACTACCTATGTACCGGGCGGACCATGTCCGGAGCAAAATTAGAGGAAGTAGGGATGAATGGATAGCCAAGAGTATAAGGTAGGGTACTTATTTTATCTATGGAATGGTCAGGTGTTTGGCCTCCACCCAAGCCGCCCAGATCCGATCAAATTTCTTCGGGCAGTTCCTCCCCAAATATGTTAACTTATATAGGGGTAGGGCTGCATTGATGAGAGAGAGCCATAGTTGTTTAGTGGGTGGTCGAGGCTGGTTCCATTTGAGGAGAATCGCCTTTCTGGCATACATTGCTGTGTAAAAAACAAATATTTTTTTCCTTTTGGGGGCCTCAAGAGAGTCACATATGCCCAACAAGAGGGGGATAGGACTGTAGGGGACCCTGATTTTTCCCACCGAGTTAATATCATCCAGAACTGACTTCCAAAAAAACACTATCCTTGGGCATGTCCACACCGTATGGAAAAAATCAGCATCGTCTGAGCCACACCTAGGACAGGTGGCAGCTCTATTTGTGTAAATTTTAGCAAGGCGCGATGGGGAGTAATAAGCCTGATGCAGAAACTTTAACTGGGTAAATCTATCCCTAGAGGAGATGGCCAGAGTTAGGTATTGTTGCACCCCCTCTTCCCAGTCCTCATTAGTCAGGTCAGGAATGTCTCGCTGCCAGGTTGACATCAATTGCGAGACTCTAGATGTGTCCAAGAGGGCAAGTTTATTATAAATAGTCGACAACAGTCTAGTGCCTTCGGGTGCGCGGAGTTCAGTTTCCAGATCTGACATCTGTAAGATCACCGGACCAGGAAACTGGGAGCGAAAAGCATGTCTTATCTGAAGGAATCTAAAAAACATCTGGTTTGGGAGGCCCTTTCTACTCTTCAGATCATCAAATGTTATCAGTTGTCCCTGCGATACAATATCACTCAGGGCAACTATTCCGTATCTAGCCCATATGACGGGATCTGGTATCGATTGAAAATGATTCAACCGTGGATTACCCCAAAGTGGTGTCACAGGGGACCACGTATCTTGCTTCCCTAACTTCTTGTTCACCGTATCCCATATCTTAATGGCCCCGGTGATGGCTCGGGTGACCCACCAATTCTCCACGTGGAAGTCTCTTCCCCTTAGTCCAGTGGGACGCGTAAATTTAATTAAGATGTCCATCCTGCCCAAATTCACCTACTTATTTAGGCAAACTCCTGTCCCTATACCTATTTCCTTTTTTAACAAATTGGATAACTTGGTCATATCCTTTGTATGGAATGGAAAGGCCCCTAGAATCGCAAAAACAACCTTACAATTACCGGTTACATTGGGAGGCCTGGCACTCCCATGTTTCCAAAAATATTACTGGGCGGCAGTCCTGGTGACATTAAAGTGGTGGTTGGCGGAGGAGCCCTCTAACCCGGCATCTGCTGTGGAGGCCGCATTGCTTGGTTCCTACTCGGAGCTACGAAATCTTATACACAGAGGGCCCCGCTCCAATCCAAAGATGTCTGTGCCCATCCTTATCTTTATTGTGTAAATTCATTGTCCCATCAATCCACCATGTAATGCCAAACATGTTTTAGTCCATCCACTGTAACAACCATGGCTCCCTCCATAGATGCAGTTGAGGAGTAGATGTAGAAATAAAGATAAATAAACAATGTTATTTGCAGGATAATCAGGTGGGTGTTGCCTACTCATCCTGCACGTGGGGGTACCTTTAGTATGTGTGCAGGCTTAATGCCTGGGACCAGGCAGGGCCGCATTCATTTGAAAGTGAACATTATGGTGGTATCCTGGCTTAGAGATGAGCTATACACTGTGTGCAGTGATGTAACCTACAGAGTTCCTCAGTGAAGTGTCTTGTCCCTTTTCGATGCACACCTTCCCTGAAAAAATTGCATTTAGGAGGGACATCGCAGAGCCTATGTCTTCTTCACCAGCCCAGCGTATCTCTGCCACCTCACTCCCAGTGACAGACTGGGATCCATACCTCCCAACTTTTGAACTTCAGAATGAGGGAGTAAGTGAGCTGTGGCGCGTGTTACGGCTAACTGTGGGTGTTGCCAAAATCTTAATGCATGGAGGGTCTTAAGGGGGGTTGTTAAACAAAACCCAGCTATATCACAAATGCCCCCCCCCCCCAGCTATATCACCAATGCCCCCACCCTAGCTTTCTCACCAATTCCCCCTGGTTCTTACAAATCCCCCCCCCGTTACTAATAACCCCCCAGCTCTCTCACCAATTCCTCACTTCTCTCTTAATAATGTGTGCCATGTGTGCCCCCTATATTCCTGTCGCCCCTAGCCCAGCACCCCAGCCAGCACAGTATGTAACCAAACCAAAGGTGACACAGATTTACATTAAGAACTGAACATGTTAAAGTTTTAAGTCACTGCTTAAAGAACAGACTGGCCTAGAAAGGGTTAAGATAACAGAAGTGGGTCATAAATAATTGAAGCTGCAGGAGAACCTAGAGACTATTCAAGCCCAACTCTCACTCCTTTAAATGAAAGTTTTCTGAAGTAGTGGAGAAGTGCTGGATATCTGGGAAGAGACTGAGAAAAGGTCTATTTGAAGCCCAGCCATTAAAAGCCAAGGAAGAGAGACAGAAAGAAATAGAGCCCAAGTCCACATACTGACAACACACCCAGAAGTTAGCAAAGCCTTCTCTAATACCAAGCCTAATTAAAGAAAAGACTATGAGTCTAGCTTAGCTAAAGGTGGGGAAGGGATCTCCTGAATACTTGGCTGATCTGTGAAGCAGAACCCTTTTGTATTGTCACACTCCCTTCCTCCTAGGAACATGAAAGGGGTCAAAGTGGGGGGATGCAACTTGGCTTTCCAGAGTCTGCAGAGGCTGAATGAGGGGAAGAGGAGGAAGAAAGAGAAGCTCAGCCGTCTGTGTTGTCACTCCTTGCCTGCAGCAATGTGAAACTGCACAAAGCTTTGAACAAGCCTGCAAAGGTAGGGGGACTCCAGGAAAGCTGCAACCCTCCCAGACTCACCCATGGAGGGAGAGCAGAAGAGCTAGGGATCCATGTGTAAAGATAAGCATACACTCACCCAAACCCAATACACAGGGGAGGATGACACAGCCATGACAGCACAGGAAAGAGAGAAGCCACTTACCTGCTATCACCCAGGTTCCTGCAGGACCATCACCTGTTGGTTGAAGGGATACGCCCACTAGAAGAAGCCATGTACAGGAAGGGGTGTACTGTATCAGAGAATAGCAAGGACTGCTCCCATCCTGACAAGTCCTACTAGCGAATGAGGAGGACAGTTCTCTCACACGCAGTCATTGTATACAGACACGAGGACATAAGGCGCACGTGTTCCCAAACCTAAAGTGTCTTACCGCTGCACTCACTCTTCCACTGTCTTACCCGCATGGGACTTTCTGCGCCCCTCGGAAAGTTGCCCCAGCTGCCTCCCCCACTGCACTTACCTTCCACAAGCCAGTGAGAGGTGGCATGGAGGCTGTTGGCACACAGGATCTGGGCCGCTGAGAGCCTGCACAGACTCCGCTGATAGGCGAGATTGGGAGCCGAAAATGGGGCGGAGCTGAGAGGCCTGCAAATGATGTCATCGGTTGCTAGGACGCCGGCGGTCCTAACAACCAGTGACTGCATTCAGGAGGGGAGGGGGGGAGCAAAAATTTCAGCCAGATTTTCTCCCAGGAATACTCAATGGGTGCTGTGTGTGAGAGCACACATTGCACCCATTGAGGATACCACTACTGACGAGAGCCCAGGTATGGAACAAGTTCCAGCTCTGGATTCCGGGACTTCAGGGACTTCAGGGTCCCGTCGTGCACATAGTGTGGACCTCATGCATGCACTTAACTCCTTCAGCTCTCCCATACCATGCGGCAAGGTACATGGGGTCTCCATACCATGGGTTCAGCACCAGTTATTTTGGGGGAACTGACCGCTAGGGAGGGAGCCATAACACCAACCCCCTCGCAACTGGAGGACCTGTCACCTTACGCCAAGTACCACGCTTAATGAATGGCTGCTATACTTTCCCACCAGTTCATGGTTACCCATGACAACTACTCTCCTGCTCCGACCTTCCTGCTGAGTTAAAGGGGTTGTAAACCCTCATGGTTTTTTACCTTAATGCATTCTATGCATTGAGGTGAAAAACCTTCTGTAGTGCTGCAGCTCCTCTGAGCCCCCCTTATACTTACATGAGCCCCGTAATTCCCATCTGGTGTCTCATGTCCTGATTGGATAGATTGATAGCAGCACAGCCATTGTCTCCCGCTGCTGTCAATCAAATCCAATGACGCCCGGCGCCAGGGGGCGGGACCGAGTCCGGCATTCTGTGTCTATGGACGCAAATGCTGGACACGGGCGCACGTCCATAGGGTACCCCCAAGGAGAGCGCTTCCCCGAGGTGGTTTTCCAATGCAGGGAGGAGCCGTGATCGCCGTTGAGGAACCCCAGAAGAGGAGGATCGGGGCCACTCTGTGCAAAACGAACTGCACAGTGGAGGTAAGTATACCATGTTTGTTTTAAAAAAACAAAACAAAGGGTTTAGTAACCCTTTAACCTTTTCTAGTGGCCTTACTTTCAAGTGAAGAAGGGACAAGTAGTTGTAAGGAGGACCAAACCATGGTATTTATTCGCTAAATAATTCTTTAATAGTAGAAAAATCTAACAAAAATCCATATTTAAATATGGGATAAACCACCCCTCTAAACACCATAAATTTGGTTAAAAATAAAGAGACAACGTTGTCACTTTAAAATTGGACACACAGGACGCCACTGCAATGGTGCAAAACAACCACACTATAAATATAAACACTTCCATATATCCACCTATCAGTGTCCATATTATCGCCTCCTCATCAATGCCACCTACTCAGTGCCCATAAGTCCCGCCTCATCAGTGCCCATAAGTGCCACCACATTAGTGCAGCCTATCAGTGCCCATCAGTGCAGCCTCATCAGCGCACATCAGTAAAGGAGAAAAATTACTTATTTACAAAATTTACTGACAGAAACTAAGAAAAACTTTTTTTTTCAACATTTTCTGTCTTTTTTAGTAAAAAATAAAAAACCCAGCAGTGATTAAATACCACCAAAAGAAAGCTCTATTTGTGTGAAAAAAATGATAAAAATATCATGTGCCCGGTATTGAGGTGGTTAAAGTGGTCAGACGAGACAAAAATTTAACTATTTGGCCTCAACCCCAAACAATATGTCTAACAGAAATCCAATACAGCTCACCACATCCAGATAACACCATTCCTACAGTAAAGCATGGAGGTAGTAATATCCTTTTATGGGGGTGTTTCTCTGCAGCAGGGACTGGAGCACTTGTCAGGATAGAAGGAAATATGGATTGGGCACAATGCTGTCAAATTCTTGAGGAAAATCTGTTGTCAATTGGAAGAAGGTTTACTTTCCAACATGAAAATAACCCAAGCACCAGGGCCAGCCCTACCATGGGTCCCAGGCGGCACTTTAAGAGGGGCGGCAACAGGGGCGCACCGCCCGAGGACCTGAGGCGCTCTCCCTCTAGCGTATGGTGACCAGACGTCCCTGGTTTTGTCCCTACTTTTTCCATGCGGATCCTGGGCACTTGGGCAGGCAGTTTCGCGATGGATGGGGGCCGTGTTGGCTGTGAGAGGAGCCAGGTCTGTGGTTGCTATTACCATAGTACTCGCAGAGCTGGAGAGGAGGAGCTGGAGTGGCTCCAGCCTGACTGTGCGCTAGTTGTATAGCCGCTACTCCCCCCCCCCCCATTAGTCAAATGAAGAACACTGGCCGCGATCCCCGGGACATATGACCGCCCCCTCTCCCAGCATCCCGCCCCTCTCCTCCTACCTCTGCTCCCTCCTCCAATCACTCTCCTGGCAATGGCAATACATAGGGGTGAGAGCAGAACACAGCATTCCCTCCCCTACTGTACTGCAAAGAATTATTTGTATTGTAGTCCAGAGGGGCAGGATTGCCTGGAGCTACAGAGTGTAATGACCACAAGCACAAGAAGCAAGTGAATTTGTAATATAACATTTTAATAAGTAATTTTTCACCTTCACTGGTGGGCAATGACAGGCAGTGGCACTAATGGGCACTCATGCGGTGGCACTGACAGGCAGCACTGATGGGCACTCATGCGGTGGCACTGACAGGCAGCACTGATGGGCACTCATGCAGTGGCACTGACAGGCAGCACTTATGGGCACTCATGCGGTAGCACTGATGGGCACACATGTGGTGGCACTGACAGGCAGTACTGATTGGCACTCATGCAGTGGCACTGACAGGCAGCACTGATGGGCACTCATGCAGTGGCACTGATAGGCAGCAGTGATGGGCACTCATGCGGTAGCACTGATGGGCACTCATGTAGTGGCACTGACAGGCAGCACAAATGGGCACTCATGCAGTGGCACTGATAGGCAGCACTGATGGGCACACATGTAGTAGCCCTGATGGGCACTCATGTGGTGGCACTTATAGGCAGCACTGATGGGCATGCATGCAGTGGCATTGATAGGCAGCACTGATAGGCAGCACTGATGGGCACTCATGCAGTGGCACTGACAGGCAGCACTGATGGGCACTCATGCAGTGGCACTGAAAGGCAGCACTGATGGGCACTCATGCGGTGGCACTGATGGGCACTCATGTGGTGGCACTGACAGGCAGTACTGATTGGCACTCATGCAGTGGCACTGATAGGCAGCACTGATGGGCACTCATGCAGTGGCACTGACAGGCAGCACTGATGGGCACTCATGCGGTAGCACTGATGGGCACTCATGTGGTGGCACTGACAGGCAGAACTGATGGGCACTCATGCAGTGGCACTGATAGGCAGCAGTGATTGGCACTCATGCGGTAGCACTGATGGGCACTCATGTGGTGGCACTGACAGGCAGAACTGATGGGCACTCATGCAGTGGCACTGATGGGCACTCATGTAGTAGCACTGATGGGCACTCATGCAGTGGCACTTATAGGCAGCACTGATGGGCATGCATGCAGTGGCACTGATAGGCAGCACTGAGAGGCGGCACTGATGGGCACTCATGCAGTGGCACTGATAGACAGTACTGATGGGCACTCATGCGGTGGCACTGATAGGTAGCACTGATGGGCACTAATGCAGTGGCACTGACAGGCAGTACTGATGGGCACTCATGCGGTGGCACTGATAGGCAGCACTGATGGGCAGTCATGTGGTGGCACTGATAGGCAGTACTGATGGGCACTCATGCGGTGGCACTGACAGGCGGTACAATCATTCTATAAACACATAACACATACACTGCATATATAATTTTAGGAAAATTTGCTTATAAAATAGTTTACCATTTGCCAAAAATGTCCCTGGATTTAATTTTTGAAAATCTGGTTACCTTACTCTAGCGCGCAGTATCATCCTTGTACTGCATCGTCGCTGTCACTGGCTGCAGTGGCTGAGACCCGCTTCAAGTTGTTCACCAGTGGCCCCAGGCTCCCTGCCCAAACTGGTTGCTAGCCGTGGCCCGCCTGGCATCTAGCAACCAGTGACATCACGAGGAGAAGGAGAGAGAGGCCCCAGCATTCATTGTGGAGGAGGATTTAACTTCCTCCTCCTCCATTAGCTCCACCCACCTCCTCCCCAACAGTGCACAGAGGGAGAGAGAGCTGGAGCAAGACATTTGATGAATTTAGGTAAAAAAGGATTTACAGATGACAGATCAGGCTAAGATCATCAGTCGGGTCTCCCCAGCAGCCAGCATTCTGTACTGAACTGTCAGCACTTCACATCAGAGCTCAGAGTGTGTGACCCTGCCTGGAGCCACTAGCAAGCCTCAGTGCAGACTACAGAGAGGACAGTCGGCAGATGTATATACTGACAAAAGAGGAGAGAACAGATGGGATGACACCCTTGGAGGGATGGGAGGAGGACACATCCTTAGATATGAGGACAGGGTCTATGCTGGAACTTGTAGTCCTTCACTTTTGTGAGATGTGACCCTCCCTCCAAAAATGAAGGACTACAAGTCCCAGCATGAACCCTGCCCTGATATCTAAGATTGTGACTCCCCCCATCTAGTGAACTACAAGTCCCAGCATGAACCTATGAAATCTATGGGGTCACACACTTAGACATCAGGGGTTCATGCTGGGACTGCATCTAGTGGCAGGCTATGGGTGGCAAGGGGCACGACTACAGGTGGCAAATGGCACACTGCATCTGGTGGCAGGCTGTGGATGGCAAGTGGCACACTGCATCTGGTGGCAGGTTATGAGTGGCAAGGGGCACACTGAATCTGGTGGCAGGCTATGAGTGGCAGGGGGCACACTGCATCTAGTGGCAGGTTATGAGTGGCAAGGGGCACACTGAATCTGGTGGCAGGCTATGAGTGGCAGGGGGCACACTGCATCTAGTGGAAGACTATGGATGGCAAGTGACACGGCTGTGGGTGGCAATTGGCACACTGCATCTGGTGGCAGGCAATGGTGGCAAGTAAGCTGCATCTGGTGGCAGTTGATGGTGGCACGCTGCACCTGGTGGCAAGTGACAAGCTCAGGGTTCCCACTGATTCTGCATTATGGTGAGTTGAACTATTTCATTTTATATTACAATGTAATAATAGAAATATGATTTGATCATCCTGACACCATATCAAGCATGGTGTCAGGATGATTTAAGTGCTAAAACGAGCCATTCGCCGACAAATCGCCCGCTGCCGAATTCCCTGTAGACTACATTCCCCCCCTCATCTTTTTTTGGAAAGGGGGTGTCCCTGAATGGCAGTTTGGAAATGTGGTTACCCTAGCCGCCACTGCAGCGCTGCTGTCGCTGCATGTTGCATCGCTGAGCTGGGATCAGAGCGTAGCTGGTCGGTGGCAGTGAAGAGGAAGGGGGGAGCTTTTGTGGTGCTGCACAATTCATATACCTGTGAGCTGATGTTTTTGGGCATGTCTCTTTGCAGCATGGTGCATGTCTTTTTGCAGGATGGTGCATGTCTCTTTGCAGGAGGAGGCATGTCTCTTTGCTGGAGGGCGCATGTCTCTTTGTTGGAGGGCGCATGTCTCTTTGCGTGAGGGTGCATGTCTCTTTGCAGGAGGGGGCATGTCTCTTTGCAGGAGGGGGCATGTCTCTTTGCAGGAGGGGGCATGTCTCTTTGCAGGAGGGGGCATGTCTCTTTGCAGGAGGGGGCATGTCTCTTTGCGGGAGGGGGCATGTCTCTTTGCAGGAGGGGGCATGTCTCTTTGCGGGAGGGGGCATGTCTCTTTGCGGGAGGGGGCATGTCTCTTTGCAGGAGGGGGCATGTCTCTTTGCAGGAGGGGGCATGTCTCTTTGCAGGAGGGGGCATGTCTCTTTGCGGGAGGGGGCATGTCTCTTTGCGGGAGGGGGCATGTCTCTTTGCAGGAGGGGGCATGTCTCTTTGCAGGAGGGGGCATGTCTCTTTGCGGGAGGGGGCATGTCTCTTTGCAGGAGGGGGCATGTCTCTTTGCAGGAGGGGGCATGTCTCTTTGCTGGATTTGGCTGTCTTTTTACTATATGGGGATGTCTCTTTGCTTTATGGAAATGTCTCTACTGAATTTATGGAAATATCTCTTTGCTGAATATATGGGGATGTCTCTTTACTATTTGTGGATGCCCCTTTGCTTTGTGGAAGTGTCTCTTTGCTGGATGGGCGTGATTTTTTTTTATGGGGGGGGGGGCAGCATTTCATTCAACTGATGCGGATACGTAGGAATTGCAGCAAAAGAGACTATTTCATCGCTCAAGCAGAAAAGATAGGTCACAGATTTATTGAGAAAGGATATAATAGTGATCATATAAAAGAGAAAATCCAAGAAGTAGAAAAAATGTGTTTCTAAACACTTTATCACACATCATAAACAAGACCCCACACATCTTAAGTTTTGGGGCAGCGAAACCTATAAACGGCATTGGCGAGGGGGCCATAAGATTAGAACCCTAAGCCAACTAGAATCCAAATGAATTTTTATTCTTGATACATTTACGCCCTGGGGCCTTAACATTGAATTTGACCTAAACTGTTTTATTAGTGATTTTTAATATAAAAATATCTGTTAGTGTATTTCAGACCACTGTTTTATTACTAGATCATTTTAGATATGTGGATCAGGTTTTAACATATTTTATTATGATTACATTATTCCTTCTAATATTGTTCACTCTCTGCTCATTCATTATGTCTTTTTATTACCATAACTGAGACATCATTTCCGGAGTCCTAATTATATATTTTTACTATTTTATACTATTATTCATTTAATCCTAATTGTCCCAATAAATTTGTGCTTTTTTTTCCCTCCTAATGTTTTTTAAATTTTCAGTATACTAGCCATTATGCTAAAATTCCCGTTTTTGCATTTTTTTCAGTCTTCCAAATGTCAATTTTAAATGCATTGTTAGTTTGTTTACACCCTCTAACTAAAATTTACTAATTTTTAGGTGTGGTAGCATGGATTTGCTGCGGACACATTATCTAAATACCACCTATCATTTACCTATTCATTGATGACAATACATCAATGAGGACAGTAAGCGCCGCAGCTATGACACTGCATTGTCTGTTTTGAACTACAATAAAATGACCGCGGTCGTAGCCCATACAGTGATCCCTAGGAAAATGGCCGCTCCATTACTTCTAAATGAAGGCTCCAAGAAAATGGCCGACCGCTAATTATGTCTTATGAAAACTATTTAAGGACACTTCTGTTGACCATAGCCTATCCCTGTTGAAGTCACGTGACAGTGACATAACGTGTAGGACACAGGCATACGGACACCGGAAGTGACGTTTAGGTACCGAGCTCGCCGCTTGTTTTTACAATGTGCAGCAATTCATGTAAATTGTGAGTACATTTATTGTTGTTTCTGAAAATAAACATAAATTTTTAGCATACTACACCATAGAGGCTCTGTATTCTCTCCAAATTGTTCCTATTTATGTCCGGTTCTTGATGCATTTGAGCGATCCTTACCACTAAACATTACCTGAATGAAAGGAAGTACCTACTTAGCTCTGCACACACTGGGACCCCCTGAAAGGAAAGAACGCACAGGAAATACCCCCACCCGAGTGACCAACCCCCTCTTTCTCTTCCATGTGAATGCTGCTTACCTTACAGCAGTAAGGTAAGAAGTTAGTACACCTATGGGTATCATTTACACCGAAGACCCACAACCACTGAAGTCACAGTGCCATCTACTGATTACTGCAGAGCACTTTCACTTTGCACCTTGCACTTTGGATCCAGAAGGACTTTTCTGCGATTCATCAGCACTATTTTGCACCTTCATTTCTATGGACTCCCTTTGATTTATATGATTTCTACCCACTTGTTGATATTGGACAGTTTTTATTTTATTCATTACAGTCACCTGCTCATCAC
The DNA here is from genome assembly GCA_037952925.1 of Lithobates clamitans. Taxonomy (NCBI): domain Eukaryota; kingdom Metazoa; phylum Chordata; class Amphibia; order Anura; family Ranidae; genus Lithobates; species Lithobates clamitans. The sequence goes on from JBBGZY010001201.1 coordinate 814,167, forward strand.
TGTTGCACTTTTCTTTGCATCCTGCATTTGCACTTTATTTTGACTTTAAAGTGCTTGTTTATGTAGCGGTACCCCGATGGGGGCTGCTGGTTTTTAGTTCTTTACCTTTGCCAATCACTCCGCTTCCGATCTCCCATGCACTCACATAACAACAGTCAAAGTTCCATTTTTATGTTGCTTTATTTGGGAATAAATCTGTGGGGCTATTTAGTGAAGTATATGAGATTCCCCATCAGACCCCATAACATGGAGGGGTGTTGATCCATAGTCGTAGCTTTGTTGCAGGATTCCCCTATAGTGATCCTTTACTGGTTCCATTTCTCTGTGTAATGTAGCACTCCCAAGTTAGACAGATGAGCATTACTCTGAATAATTTCACTCTGTCAGACTGATGGATGTCCCTTGGGGGTTGAACTCAAAGCCACAGGCCCACACTGCCTATTTCCATGACTTGCACGTCAGCTCCCCTCAGTCCCTAAAAGTGCTTGATACTGTGGTCCTTGGATTCACAGTATAAAGTCCTCCTTTGGCTCCTCTGGGTTTGCACTCCCTTTGCTTTCTCCCAATCAACAGTCCATGTTCTACTCACAGAAAGTCGATCACCCAGTTTTCGTCTGCCGCTTTGCTCCTACTTCCTCCTGCTCCGCCGCTTGACTCCCACTTCCTCCGTGTGCGACCGGCACATCCCCGCATGGGAATGTCCGGTAGTTCCACGCCGACTACATGTTGACTTCTTCTCCAGGGCCTAGGCTCTTGGCCCCCCCTCCGGCCTCAGGGCTCCAGGATCTCTGAACTCCTGGACCTCTAGGCCTAACTTGTGGACTCTGAGTCCCGAACTGAATCTACACCTCCCTCGGCGCATGTGATCCCCCTTTTTATGAGAGACCTCCCCTTGACCATAGAAATTAACCATTGGTCAGTCCTCTCACATGGGTTTCCTGCCACTCTGGTCTCAGCCCATCCTCTCCTTCCAGCAGAATCCACTGTTAAGCATAGAAGGTATCCCTGTAGGCGGCCACACCCCCCTCTATTCTAATACTTCCAACCCAGAATTAACACCCAGGCCTAGCTAAATTTACCTAGCTCTATATCCTATACCACCAAAAATACAATAAAGCACCTACCTAAAGGTAGAGGACGCTACATCCACCCCCCACTAAAAATCACAACTGTCCTCAGTTGTGGAAAAACCCGCAAAATTTGAAAAATGTCCCTCTTTATAAAAAGAAGAAGGCATCTCATATTCTCCTGAGTTTAAAATAGGGAAAAGAGTAACAAAAATGAACATAACAAACACATCACATGTCAATTACAGATCTTCGCATATATACACATATTTGTACAAGCTGTACTTTCTCACTGCAAGCCCTACAACTATCCTGTACTTACAAGTGCAACCAGAGCACTGCACCCTAGGGAGGAATACTTTGTCACAGGTCTTCTTTAAGATAGACAGCCGTCACGTCTCCAACTTGCCTAAAAGAAGGCACAAAATATATACAACTAACTACAAACTATCTTACATTTTACACTTCACCAGTAGTAGGGGGTTATGATCCTCCCTCTGGTGACAGAACTACAATTGAAAAGTGGCAAGTAAGTCCATGTCAGGACTGTCACCCCCTCAAAAGGAGTCTATGAGACCTCCTGCAGGGTGCAGCCTGAACAGACACGCCAGTAATCAAAACACTTTCTGTTTGGCTCCTAAACAGGAGTCCTTTTTTTTTCTTTCAAAGTGGCAAAGGGCAATGTATGGTAGACGTTCCGCGCTACCCCCAGCTGTGATAAACCAATGTGAAATTTAATTTAGTGAAAATCTATTTAAAAATGCATGAAAAACACACAAAATTGCAAAAATATGAAACATTATTAATCCTGAGTGCTGCAACTAAAAAAAAAAAAAAATGATTATGAGGTTTTATACAGTATAGAGAAAAAGTTCAGTGCGCCACCCAAAATGAAACAAAATTGATATTGTGAATATAGATAAAAAGGAATAAAAAGGTATATAGTTCATATGGGAATTTGATGGTATCATAAACCGGAGGTGTGATTCCCCTTTGTGTCTTCAGTAAATCTTCTCTGAATCTTCTAAGTCAGTATAAAAATAGGAAAAAGGGGGGCTGCTTACCAGAATTGATGGATCCCCACCACAGAGATTGTGCGAGCCTGAACAAATTCCCCTTGGCGCCAGGAACAGCTGGGTCTTTGAGTAGAGACGAACTTTCCTCCGCGTCAGGTAGTTCAAATTTCAGAGGCAGCAATCAGGAACCTTCTCCTCTGCTAGCTGCTCCAGCAAGACCACTCGTAGCAGGAAATAGTGTATTTTAAAAGAAAAAGAGGCGCTTCATTGTGCAGTAGTTTAAAATGCTTTAATCCATGAATGGACAACTGACATCAAAGCATTAGCAGGGTAAAACACCGTTGCAAATTAAAAAACGCAGCCGAATCTGATCAGTTGAGAGTGTGGTGACGTCAGGTCCTCTGGCTCCGCCCAACGCTACGTTTCTCCTAAACAGGCATCTACTGGGAGAGGAGGCTATGGCCAGACGTCACCCACCACATCCTTAAATACCTCAATACATCGCTGACGCCAGAAATAGGTTTAGGATCACCTCCCGCACAGCCCACAATGTGCATGGACATGAAACCAACCACTTCCTTCGTCAGCCAAAAAATTAGTATGTACTAGCCAAAGCACATCACGGATAGTATATATAATGTCATGAAAATGATATATTACAACAAAAGCAATATATTCAAAGTCCTATTACTATAACATAACGAATATAGCATTTCCAATAGAGCATTCGCTTTTTGAAATCGCTTCACTGGAACATATATCAACACATGTAAATCTGACTTTTATCATGGAAACAAAAAATAAAAATATAAAAAATATAAAAATTATTATTCACTTTATTCAAAACAAAAAAGAAAAAAAAGGGGAAAATTGATTGGTAAAATTCTTTGTCACATGTCTATGTGCCAAAGACATCCAAAAAAGCCTACTATAAAATAGGGACAACACATGAATTTATGTTTCACTTAATTATACCAAAAATCTAACAATAATTGTGCAAACAAGAATTGATAACATAATTCCCTTCCTGCAGGAAAGAAAGGGAAAAATGATTCCCTGACACATGACTATGTGCTATAGCCGCTCACAAGGGCATGTTACAGGCAGGTACAACACACAGACATATGTCCTACCAATTCCGTATAAAGAGGGTGGGATGCCAAAACTTTGATTATGAATAATATACTGGAGGATAGTGGCAGTGTCAGTAGCCCCATTAGGATTTATATGGAAAGGTACTTCAAAAATGCCTTAAAACAGGAGGATATCTGCATACATCCCTTAACTGTTATTTATGTAGCAGTTTATATCCCACTCAATGTTAAGGCCACAGGGGCTGTAGCACTGCATGTCAAATATCCATCGAGTTTCTCTACACGAGATATGGCGTTTTAAATTGTTTCCCTCCAGTGGGGGGTATATTTCTCGATGGCAATAACTTTTAGGAGCGACGGATCTCGGTTCTGGACTTGGTGAAAAAGCCAAGAAACACTATGTCCAATGAATCCTCTCCTGATGTTGGACAAATGTTCGTCTATTCTAATTCTAAGAGCACGGGTGGACCTACCGATGTACTGGAAACCACATGGACAACTAAGAAGGTATATTACCCCTATAGTTCCACATGTGATGAAGTCCTTGATATGGTAGGTCTTAGAAGTAACAAATGATGTGAAGGTAAAACTTTTCAAAAATTGTGACGATCTACAGACTGCACATCCTTTACAAGGAAAGAAGCCTTTCAAATGGCCAAACATTTGTACCTTCGGGGGAGGGTCAATAACACTGGGTGCCAAAAGGTCCTTTAGGTTCTGATTTCTCCTGTACAGAACTTTAGGATGATCAGGGAGCTCAGGGCCCAGGACCTTGTCGCACTTTAGAACCTGCCAGTGTTTTTGAATTATTTTGTTAACCCACTAAAAATGGGAAGAGAAAGTGGTAAAAAAAAAACATTCCAAATCCTTTTTGGTTTGGTCACTATTTTTGATCTTAGGCACCAACAAGTTAGATCTATCCCTACACGCAACCTCTTTTAAATCTTTATCCAGTTAGAGGGGTTCGTATCCTTTTTCTACAAAGCGGTTTTTAAGAATTTCTGCCTGGGTTTCAAAGTCTGTGAGGTGTGAACAGTTTCGTCTTATACGTAAAAACTGACCTTTAGGTATGGCTTTGAGCCAATTTGGGTGATGACCACTATCTATTGGTATATATCCATTGCGGTCAGTATTTTTGAAAAATGTCTTGGTCGACAAAGACCCTTGTTCTTTGAAGATAACCAGGTCCAGAAAGTTAACCGACGTAGTACTGCATTCATATGTGAATTTGATCCCCCAGTTGTTGGCATTGAGAAGTGTCATGAATACATCAAGTGATTTAACATCCCCTTTCCACAGAAAGAAGGCGTCGTCTATGTAACGACGCCATAGTAGGAGGTGGGGCTCGTTTAAGGAAAAAGTTGGCTGGGCCATGAACAGCCCAGCCAGGCTGGGGGCAGACTTGGCCCCCATGGCTACCCCGGTGCTCTGAAGGTAATACTGGCCCCCATAAAGAAATAAGAAAAAAAGGGATGTATGCGGATATCCCCCTGTTTTAAGGCATTTTTGACGTACCTTTCCATATAAATCCTAATGGGGCTGCTGACACTGCCACTATCCTCCAGTATATTATTCATAATCAAAGTTTTGGCATCCCACCCTCTTTATACGGAATTGGTAGGACATATGTCTGTGTGTTGTACCTGCCTGTAACATGCCCTTGTGAGCGGCTATAGCACATAGTCATGTGTCAGGGAATCATTTTCCCCTTTCTTTCCTACAGGAAGGGAATTATGTTATCAATTCTTGTTTGCACAGTTATTGTTAGATTTTTGGTATAATTAATTGAAACATAAATTCATGTGTTGTCCCTATTTTATAGTAGGCTTTTTTGGATGACTTTGGCACATAGACATGTGACAAAGAATTTTAACAATCAATTTTCCCCTTTTTTTCTTTTTCGTTTTGAATAAAGTGAATAATAATTTTTATATTTTTTATATTTTTATATTTTTATTTTTTGTTTCCATGATAAATGTCAGATTTACATGTGTTGATATATGTTCCAGTGAAGCGATTTCAAAAAGCGAATGCTCTATTGGAAATGCTATATTCGTTATGTTATAGTAATAGGACTTTGAATATATCGCTTTTGTTGTAATATATCATTTTCATGACATTATATATACTATCCGTGATGTGCTTTGGCTAGTACATACTAATTTTTTGGCTGACGAAGGAAGTGGTTGGTTTCATGTCCATGCACATTGTGGGCTGTGCGGGAGGTGATCCCAAACCTATTTCCGGTGTCAGCGATGTATTGAGGTATTTAAGGATGTGGTGGGTGACGTCTGGCCATAGCCTCCTCTCCCAGTAGATGCCTGTTTAGGAGAAATGTAGCATTGGGCGGAGCCAGAGGACCTGACGTCACCACACTCTCAACTGATCGGCTTCGACTTCGGCTGCGTTTTTTAATTTGCAACGATGTTTTACCCTGCTAATGCTTTGATGTCAGTTGTCCATTCATGGATTAAAGCATTTTAAACTACTGCACAATGAAGCGCCTCTTTTTCTTTTAAAATACACTATTTCCTGCTACGAGTGGTCTTGCTGGAGCAGCTAGCAGAGGAGAAGTTTCCTGATTGCCACCTCTGAAATTTGAACTACCTGACGCGGAGGGAAGTCTGTCTCTACTCAAAGACCAAGCTGTTCCTGGCGCCAAGGGGAATTTGTTCAGGCTCGCACAATCTCTGTGGTGGGGATCCATCAATTCTGGTAAGCAGCCCCCCTTTTTCTTATTTTTATACTGACTTAGAAGATTCAGAGAAGATTTACTGAAGACACAAAGGGGAATCACACCTCCGGTTTATGATACCATCAAATTCCCATATGAACTATATACCTTTTTATTCCTTTTTATCTATATTCACAATATCAATTTTGTTTCATTTTGGGTAGCGCACTGAACTTTTTCTCTATAAAGTGGCAAAGGGGAAATTTTACAGGAATGACTCACCCTAGTGTCCATAGTGTTGTCCTTTACCAGGCACCCTGAGTGGCCACTTCCCGCTTAGACAGTCAAGTGAAGGGGAAAACCCACCCTAACCCATCTTGCTGTAATCTCCATTACAAATAATACCTTGGGTCATGTAATCTCCTCCGACTGTCCCCTTGCCCCTATCTCTGTCCCCTCGGACAGAGAGTAAGACTGAGTGTGCTGTCCCTCCTTCACAACAAGCACCCTGTCTTGTCTATGTCTTGTGTATGGCCCTCTCGAGCTTCCACTCTTTCTTAATGTCCTGGAACCGAACCCATACCTCACTCTCGGATGTCCTTTGTGGTTTCGGTACATGCAGGAAATTCCACACCAGCTCATCTTCCCACTGCTCCCTGGAATCTTCACCTGCATGACACTCTCTGGAACATAAGGATAGTCCAGTTCCCACTCCTCAGCAACTCTTTTCTGCACATTGCACTGAAATCTTGAGAGCCGCGTTAGTTCTTTGGGCCTTCCCTGCCCAGGCAGAACACAGGAGTCTGGTGACCTGTTCAATCCTGTGTTGTATATTGGTGCTCCTGTGGAAGAGCTGTTGAAAGTCCAATGGAGGGTACTGGGGGTTGTGGATGATTAAAATACTTCTCCGATGTTCCGGAGGAAACTCCAGCAGAAATAGAACTCTCCATATACCATTCTTCTTCATCACTGGAACCAGCCTCTTCTGGGGATGACCACTTGAACAAAGTCCTCCTTTGGCTCCTCTGGGTTTGCACTCCTTTTGCTTTCTCCCAATCAACAGTCCATGTCCTACTCACAGAAAGTCCATCACCCAGTTTTCGTCTGCCGCTTTGCTCCTACTTCTTCCTGCTCCGCCACTTGACTCCTACTTCCTCCGTCTGCGACCGGCACATCCCTGCATGGGAATGTCCAGTAGTTCCACGACGACTACATGTTGACTTCTTCTCCAGGCCCTAGGCTCTTGGCCCCCCTGGATTCTCCTCCGGCCTCAGGGCTCCGGGATCTCTGAACTCACGGGCCTCTGAGCCTAACTTGTGGACTCTGAATCCGAACTGTATTTGCACCTCCCCCAGAGCATGTGACCCCCCTTTTTATGAGAGACCTCCCCTTGACCATAGAAATTAACCATTGGTCAGTCCTCTCACATGGGTTTCCTGTAACTCAGGTATCAGCCCATCCTCTCCTTCCAGCCCAAGTCCAAGTGTAGGCGGCCACACCCCCCTCTATTCTAACACTTTCAACCCAACATTAACACCCAGGCCTAACCAAATTTACCTATCTCTATATCCTATACCACCAAAAATACAATAAAGCACCTACCTAAAGGTAGAGGGTGCTACATTTATATAATTAATCTTCTATAATTATTATCAATGTTTTATTTTTGTATTATTTTGGAGTCATCGCAGCATATATATTGCACTTTACTATTTATTGCACTCTATTTTGTTTTTTAATATTTTTTTGGGAGCGCAACACCAACTATTGATTTTATTTCATTCTTGGACCCAGGCAGCACAATGTCTTGGGCCAGCTCTGCAAAGCACACAGTAAAAATGAGCACGCAGTGGTTGAAGGAGAAGGCGGTGATTGTCCTTGCATGGCCTAGTCAGAGCCCAGACATAAACCCCATTGAAAATCTGTGGAATGACTTGAAGACTGCAGTCCACAAACAGTCACCATCATGTTTGACTGAACTTGAGCAGTTCTGTAAAGAAGAGTGGGCAAATATTACAAAGTCTAGATGTGCAAAGTTAGTAGAGACAAATCCCAACAGACTAAAGGCTGCAATTAAAGCAAAAGGTGGTTCCAAAAAATTAGGGACACTTTAGGGGGAGAGCAACCTGTGGCACGTGTAGTGGGCGTGGTTTAAAGGGTAATTGGTTTATAAGTGGGTGTGGTTAACTGTTGATGACCGGGAGGGGACAGTTGTGGCATGTGAGGGTTAAAGGGGAAAAACAGGTGAGGCGGAGGCAATATAATGCTTCCTTACTGCCTGTAAAATGCTCTCTGAAGAGCAATCTGAATGCCGATCGCTCTTCAGGAACCAAGGTGTGAACAAACCATAATTATTTATTTGTTTAATTTATTTATGTTGTTTTTTTTTTTTTCTTTACATTTCTAGCAGCCCTATTGGGAAGCTTTGGGGAAATAGCAGGGCTAAACCTATCTACTGCTCCAAGCCCAGCCCCTCCCCCCCACTGTCTATCCTGAATCCTCTTCTCCTGTGCCCTGCAGCTGCTGCAGCCATGGGAGGGAGTGAAGAAGAGCCGGCAGTGCTGCGGGGGAACACAGGTGAATCAGAGCGGCGTGGGGGTGAAAATTAGAATGTTAGAATGTTGGGGGGAAGAGGGCACTGGGTGTAGGCAATGTGATTTGATTTTCCTGTAGCACAGCCAGAGGGAAGAGGAGGAGAAGCCAGCTGCACTCAGGGGGATGGGAGCCGGGGGATTAGTGAAGCCCAAAGCTGGAACAAGTTCCGGCTCTGGGATTTAGCCTGGATGTGCTGAATGCTGGGATTTCAATTACATTTTGGGATGGTCCTGCCCATTCTGGAACAGTTAGGAGGTATGAAGTACCCAGCAGGTAAAGATAAGTTAATGAAAAGTAAGATGTGACTCATGGGACTAGAGCTTTAAACTCCCTGGTGTTCTCTCTGGAGCCGCAAATTAACACACAGATCTAAAGCCAGGCATAAATCCAGTAAAGTAAGCAATGCTACTGCGGGGTGAATGGAGTCACTCACCTGTAACTGTGCATGATGACAGCACTGCAGCTCAGTTCCGGAGAGAGGAACAGAGGACCGGAGGTCACTAGGGTGTGTGTGCATCAGCGGAGCATGGAGCCAAAGTCAGATCTACTGCAGAGAAGCAGGGAGCCACGGCTGTGGGCTTGTATAGTGTGCAGACTGGGAGAGAGAGCAGGAGAGGTGCGGGGAGCGGCAGTGGAAGAGAGGCTGACAGAGTAAAGAGAAGTGACTGCCGTCCAAGTGCAGGTGGAGTAGCAGGATTTACTCACAGCTCATGGGTACCCTCCATCAACCTGGTTTAACTGGCAGCACTGTTGTTGGAAACCCCTTACCGTGTGGGAGAGACTGTTGACGGCAGGAAGCCGGAGTCACGGGCGGAGGTGGGAGGTCTTGTTCTTCCTTGTGTCTGTGCCTGCAAAGCACATCATCAGTTGCTAGGACGCCGGTGGTCATAGTAACCGATGAGAGAAAGAAAATTTAAAGAGGCAGGGGGGTAGAGGGAGGTGGGGAGCACACTGAGAGCATTTATTGCATCCAGTGAGTATACCCCCACTGAGTTGACCTAGCTGTCTGAACGTATTCTAGGACTCTAGCCCAGATCCGCGGGACCCCGGGACAGCCTTGAAATCTCGGGACAGTCCCGTGGAATCTGGGACGGTTGGGAGGTATGCATAAGGGGGTGATCCTTTTTCCAACTCAGTGATTCTGTCTTTTATTTTTTTCTGACATGTTGGTGTTATATCTGTAGCACTAACCCCTGAAGGAGCTGCTGGTATTTGATTGGGCTTACCGTTATCTCACCGTTCCACCGTGTCCATCATAGAGGTCCCATTAAAGAGTTGCCTAAAGATTTTAGCTCCAACACTTAGTCCCCTTTCTTCAATGCTTTATTGACAAAAAGACAATTCCAATACAGGGATGGAGGGTTAAGGGGAATTCAGGTACCTTGTAATTGTGGGTTAGAGGTATTTCTTTATCCAGAGGACAAACAGCTCCACAACTGGATTCAGCAACCACCGGATAGGCCTCTCTCACTGACCTAGCAGCCGATGCGATGCTCGGTCGTAGTCTCTGCCACAGACTTAAAGAGTTAGTAGAACAGTTGCACAATCCTCTGCCACAGGAATGCGCAACTAGCAACTTATTGTAATGTTAAAGAACAGCCACACAGTGCCAGTTTCTTTCAGCCGAACCGGCGGTACAGTGAGCTAAATGACCCGGGATGCGTCCTCCAACTGAGTCTCCAGGCTCTTCTAGAGGCAGGAGCCTTGATGCTCGGTCCTCTCTCTGAAAAGTCCTCCCCTGGATCCTCCAGTCGCTCGGCTTCTTCCCGCAGGCAAGACAGCACAGGACATCCCCTGGATCGGTATGCCTCAGGACTTCTGGGCCTACCCTTCAGCAGCGAAGCCTCAGGCCAGCCGGCCCCGAGACATTGTGTAAGGCAGCAGCACACCTTAGGCCAGGAGGACCATCAGGTCGGAACACACCCTATCACGGGGTCTGCCCCTTAAGTACCCTCTCCCAGAATTCACAGTGGGTAGACCACACCCGCTGACTGTTTCCGGGCAAAGAGGCATTCAATACACCCAGCTCGTTCCAATTTCCAACCTTGGCTAATCTACAAGGGCGCCACCCCTCGGCCAAGGGGAAAACCACACAACCAGCTGAACTGGAACAGAACCAGAATTTCAACATACTTAGTCTGAGCTAAACTACAGCTCAGACAAACTAAATTTCTATTTTTAGAGACTGCCCATCAGGAGCAGGGCGCTACATATCTTTCACTTGGAAGTTGCACTCAGTAAATACAGCTAGATAAAACAAAAACTGCGTCTGTCTGCATTTCAGGCTGCAAAGTAACAAAATGTGATTATTTTAAAGGGTAGTGATTCTTTTCTTTACCCACTGTATATGTGTGTGCATATATAAATATATTATATGTTTTTGTTTTTCATTAGGAAGCTTATTGCACTGAACAGTGTTCACATTGCATTCTTTAGCAGTCCTCCATCTCAACACTATACTGTTTGGCAGTTCTCCCTGTCCACACTACACTCTCTTGTAGGCAGGTGCAGTTAGATACTTTGCCACTAGGTGGCTCTGTACCAGAATAATGTCTGGTTACAGCAGACAGTGTCTTCAGGTGCTAGGCCAATATAGGTAGAGCCCTCTTGCATTGATGTCAGCATCCATATATAAATCAGGTAGGAAAAGGCACACTCTTTTTTGGGGCATAGAAGCCAAACATTCAACACCTATAAAGATGTAAGCAGACAAGCACGTAGGCCCTGCAATGGGCAAGAGGCCGGGTGGAGTGGACCTGTACATAGGAAGAGCCAGCTATGGTCATTCTGTCCCTTATGGAGGTGGGGCTAGGGCAGATTGCAATAGGCCTTTTAGGTCAGGCTGGAGCTCCCTGTGTGAGACTGCTTCCCTGGAAGAGATTCACCTAGCAAGGGAGTGACTACAGAGAGTAAGTACAGTCCTGTAAGTAAAAATGACCCTGGGTAGAGGGGAGACTAAAAGGGAGATGGCTACTAAAGTGCTGCACGTGCTTTCACTTGTGACTACTTCAGACTGTCCACTAAATGTGATTGACTGTGTAATGTCAGGTGACTCTGGAATGTACCTGTAGCACAGACCCCCGAAGGAGCTGCTGATTTAAATTGGGTTTTTGCCGTCACCCCTTACCTGTAGTTTCACCACATCAGGAACTTAGAGTCTATATTGGGCCTTGCACCCACCAATGTATGCACCAGTCACTTAGTTCTATTTCCAATGCTTTATTACAAGACAACTCGAAAGAAGTAGCAGTAAAGAGGTTGAAGGGGAGTTGCAGATACCTTTTTGCAGCAGATCACTTACAGACTCTCCAGAATAAAGGACAAACACAGTTTTCTTTCTGTAAATCTTGTATGGCTGGGTAGATCTCTGCCACAGACCTAGCAACCTGCAAGATGTCTGGACAAGCCTCTCTCACAGGCTTAGGAGCCAGCATACGCCTGGATAAGTCTCTCTCACAAACTTAGCAAACAGACAGTTAGTTACTTTGATTGAATTGTAGAGCAGCTTCTTCACAGTACCAGAACCTTTAAGCCGACCCGGCGGTACTGTGAGGGTAGGTTAGAGATAGGTGCATCCTCCAAGTAAGTTACCAGGCCCTTCTGAAAGACCAGCCTTCATCCTGGCTCTCTCCAGCAAGGGTCCTCCCCTGGATCTCCTCAGCTTGGCTCGGCTTCTTCCTAGCAGGCAAAACAGCCTAAGGACCACCTCTGCGGTAGTAGGCCCCAGACAGGCTTCTGGGCCTACTTGCACAGCTGCAGTGACGTAGCTTCCAGCCCAGAGGGCTACGAGGTCAGAACTCCCTTAAGCACATGGCATCTGTCCCATAAATACTCTCTCTCAGAATTCACAGCAGCAAGAACCTCCTACTGGGCTGTTTCAGAAAAAAGAATATTCATTAAAGTTTCACTAAGTTGTTATTCACACACTGTCCCGTGGTACCAGTGACACCTACTGGAAACAGTGGGAACTGCAAAACCAAGTCAATTCCAGAACAGATCCAGTAAACTATATACATTCAATCTGAGCTGGTTACAGCTCAGCCAAAAACTAAATTTACATACGAGCATCCTTCTGATGTGCCTGTAAAGCCATTTCCTTAACACCACCAATAAAGTGCAGCAAAACTACTTTAATGTGTGAACATTCTTTCCTTTGTGATACAAAGGTCTATGGCCGGAAATGTCATGGGGAGGCCTATGACAAGGAGAAGGGCACAAGATTGCATAGGGTTTGAACTCAACAGGAGGGCCAGTGTTTTGGAGAAGGGGTAGGGACATGTGCTTTGGCACCAAATTCAGCCAACCACAAAGCCTGTTCTGAGTTCTCTCTGTCCACATTACACTCTCTGGTAGTTCTCTCTGTCCACGCTACACTCTCTGGTAGTTCTCTCTGTCAACCCTACACTCTCTGGTAGTTCTCTCTGTCCACACTACACTGTCTGGTAGTTCTCTGTCCACACTACACTCTCTGGTAGTTCTCTCTGTCCACACTACACTCTCTGGTAGTTCTCTCTGTCAACCCTACACTCTCTGGTAGTTCTCTCTGTCCACACTACACTGTCTGGTAGTTCTCTGTCCACACTACACTCTCTGGTAGTTCTCTCTGTCCACACTACACTGTCTGGTAGTTCTCTGTCCACACTACACTCTCTGGTAGTTCTCTCTGTCCACACTACACTCTCTGGTAGCTCTCTCTGTCCACACTGTTCTCTCTGTCCACACTACACTCTCTGGTAGGGATGAGCTTCGAGTTTGAGTCAAACTCATGTTCAACCCGAACATTGGCTGTTCGCAAGTTCGCTGAACAGCGAACAATTTGGGGTGTTCGCGGCAAATACGAATGCCGCAGAACACCCTTTAAAAGTCTATGGGAGAAATCAAAAGTGCTAATTTTAAAGGCTTATATGCAAGTTATTGTCATAAAAAGTGTTTGGGGACCCGGGTCCTGCCCCAGGGGACATGGATCAATGCAAAAAAAAGTTTTAAAAACGGCCATTTTTTCAGGAGCAGTGATTTTAATAATGCTTAAAGTCAAACAATAAAAGTGTAATATCCCTTTAAATTTCGTACCTGGGGGGTGTCTATAGTATGCCTGTAAAGGGGTGCATGTTTCCCGTGTTTAGAACAGTCTGACAGCAAAATGACATTTCGAAGGAAAAAACCCATTTAAAACTACCCGCGGCTATTGCATTGCCGACAATACACATAGAAGTTCATTGATAAAAACAGCATGGGAATTCCCCACAGGGAAACTCCGAACCAAAATTTAAAAAAAAAATGACGTGGGAGTCCCCCTAAATTCCATACCAGGCCCTTCAGGTCTGGTATGGATATTAAGGGGAACCCCGGCCAAAATTAAAAAAAAAAAATGACGTGGGGTTCCCCCTAAATTCCATACCAGACCCTTCAGGTCTGGTATGGATTTTAAGGGGAACCCCGCCAAAAAAAAATAAAAAAATGGCATGGGGTCGCACGCAACCTGGCAGGCCGCAGGAAAAGAGGGGGGGACGAGAGTGCGGCCCCCCCCTCCTGAACCGTACCAGGCCACATGCCCTCAACATTGGGAGGGTGCTTTGGGGTAGCCCCCCAAAACACCTTGTCCCCATGTTGATGAGGACAAGGGCCTCATCCCCACAACCCTGGCCGGTGGTTGTGGGGGTCTGCGGGCGGAGGGCTTATCAGAATCTGGAAGCCCCCTTTAACAAGGGGACCCCCAGATCCCGCCCCCCCTGTGTGAAATGGTAAGGGGGTACTTACCCCTACCATTTCACTAAAAAACTGTCAAAAATGTTAAAAATGACAAGAGACAGTTTTTGACAATTCCTTTTATTTAAATGCTTGTGTATTGTCGGCAATGCAATAGCCACGGGTAGTTTTAAATGGGTTTTTTCCTTCAAAATGTCATTTTGCTGTCAGACTGTTCTAAACATGGGAAACATGCACCCCTTTACAGGCATACTATAGACACCCCCCAGGTACGAAATTTAAGGGGATATTACACTTTTATTGTCTGACTTTAAGCATTAATAAAATCACTGCTCCTGAATAAACGGCCGTTTTTAAAACTTTTTTTTGCATTGATCCATGTCCCCTGGGGCAGGACCCGGGTCCCCAAACACTTTTTATGACAATAACTTGCATATAAGCCTTTAAAATTAGCACTTTTGATTATTCATGTTCGTGTCCCATAGACTTTAACGGTGTTCGCGTGTTCGAGCGAACTTTTTTCCTGTTCGCATGTTCTGGTGCGAACCGAACAGGGGGGTGTTCGGCTCACCACACTACACTCTCTGGTAGTTCTCTCTGTCCACACTACACTCTCTGGTAGTTCTCTCTTGAGGAGTGGAGAACTATGCCAGGCAAGGAGGGACTGGCTTTACTCTGCAATTGAATCCTCCTGAGGTAGTTGGATTTTTTTGGCATGCTCAGAGGAACATTGCAAGTGAATAAGAAGACATAATTTATGAAAACCAAAAAACACAGCCAATAAGCATCTAAAATACTTGATCTTTTTCTGTTTTTTCTATCTTTAAAGTGGATGTAAACCCTCCATATACCCAGTGAAGTGAACAGCCTCAGATGATACCCAGAGATGAAACAAATCTCCCTACATAAGTTTTACTTGCTTATCTGCTGTCTTCTCCACCCTACACCCCAGAAGGGCAAAAAAGTGTTAAAATCTTTCTTCATCTGTCAGGAGCAATGAGGGAGGGCTACAGTCACAGTGTGTGAGAGCTTATTGGAGGAAAGAAACACACCCCCTCCACACAGCTGATGAACAGTGTTCTGAATAGACAAGCTGTCTGCTGAACTCTCCCCCACCTCCAGATATAAATGCATCTCATGTGTCTTGAAAACTTCTCAGAAGGACTCATGCTGATAACAGAGGAACGAAGCACCGGAGAGAAATGACACTTAGAGCTCTGCAGAGAGAAAAGTAAACACTACAGATGCATGTGCTTTGCTCAAATTGCATGACTGAGGTTTATAACCACTTTAACTTTCTAAAATTGTGACAGATTTTCTTTAATGCTGAACTCTATTCAACTTACAACACTAACATTTTAGTGCCCTTTTTCTGCCATATAATAAGGATCTTATAGAGGAATATAATGTAGAGGAATACTTATTCCTCACTCCCCCAGCAGCTTGCTTATTTCACCTAGACTACACTTATGCCTTGTTTCCACTGAGTGGATCGGTTCGGGTCGGTACAGTTTGAAAGGCCTAGAATGGTCTGGCCTATTCAGGTGAGCGTTTCCACTGCAAGTCGGACCGCCAGGGGCCATATGTGGGTTTAGAAAAAATGCCTAGCATGGCGTCACACGTCCGCCAATCAGTGGAAGGTATCGTAGCTCCACCCTAACCGAACCGTACCATTTTCTATGGCCCCACATCTGAAGCAGGACCCAGAATGGTGTGGTTCGGTTCAGTTGTAGGGATTGTATGGGCCGCTTTTATAATGAAAACACTCAAAAAAGCATACCGTACTGACCTGAACCGATCCGCTCAGTGGAAACGAGGCATAAATGAGCATTAGACCTTCACAATATGGGGTGGGAGGGAAACACACAAATTTTACTTTTATAAGCTGGCCGGAGTTCAGCCTTAATTTAGAGTCATGTTGCTGATGCTGTGTTGCTGCTATTTTGTGCACCCTATTCTCCACGGTGTCCTTTCTACAACTTGTTGATGGTTTGTGATTTTGAATGCTGTTTTCGCTGACCTTTGGCTGTCTTTGTGGAGATAAACTCCCAGGCACATGTGGAATCCCACCTGTAAGTTTATAAGTATATTGGAGTTCTCCATGTGCTGTTGTTCATCCCACAGGAAAGCACTGAGCTCCTCCTTTACTTTCTCCCCTTGCTCTTACCATCTCCTGGTGTTTCACTTGCCCAAATATAATCTTTTCTTATGCCCTACCTCCTGACGATGGTCACCTTATCAACTGCCTCCCCTGCACTATAAGATCCTCCAATAAACCCCCAATCATGATCGGCTCTTGCTTTGCCACTAACAGATTCACTGTGCTTATCCTAATGTAGCCAGGTGCAGGCTACCATAGTATGAATACAGGGGTCATCATCTTATTGCTACAGTCTTCTCCCGTTTTCCTCTAGTTCTGCATTTAGACTGTTGCATCACATTTCTAAGGCAAAGAGCAAAGGACAGCGGGACTTGTAGTTCTATGTTCAGCCATAACTGGACTCCTGAGTCTATCTCAGACTACATCTCCCAGCAAGCTTACAACTAAGAAGGGAATTGTGGGAAAGGCTTTATAAGGAGGAACTTCCAGCGGGCTCACCTTGTTCTCCCTGGTACCCATCAGGGAGCATCAGAGCTGCCGTTCGGCGGCTAGGATTATGGCCTACCAGGAACCCGAGAGGAGCTCTAGAGCCATCGCTGTCCCCACCTGAAAAGGTCTGCATAGCTGCGTAACAGAGGACTAGGGATGAGCCAAACACCCCCCGGAACCTGCGAACGGACCGAAAGTTTGCGCAAACTTTAGAACCCCATTAAAGTCTATGGGACTCGAACGTTCAAAATCAAAAGTGCTAATTTTAAAGGCTAATATGCATGGTATTGTCCTAAAAAGGGTTTGGGGACCCGGGTCCTGCCCCAGGGGACATGTATCAATGCAAAAAAAAGTTTAAAAAACGGCAGTTTTTTCGGGAGCAGTGATTTTAATGATGCTTAAAGTGGAAAAAAAAAGGTGAAATATTCATTTAAATATCGTACCTGGGGGGTGTCTATCGTATGCCTGTAAAGTGGCGCGTGTTTCCCATGCTTAGAACAGTCCCTGCACAAAATTACATTTTAAAGTCATTTAAAACTACTTGCAGCTTTAATGTAATGTCGGGTCCCGGCAATATGGATGAAAATCAGTGAGACAAACGGCATGGGTACCCCCCAGTCCATTACCAGGCCCTTTGGGTCTTGTATGGATATTAAGGGGAACCCCGCACCCAAATTAAAAAAAGGAAAGGCGTGGGGCCCCCAGGCCCTATATACTCTGAACAGCAGTATACAGGCGGTGCAAACAAGACAGGGACTGTAGGTTTGTTGTTAAGTAGAATCTGTTTGTAATTTTGAACTGGTACATTTTTAAAGTGTAGCTCCAGCCAAAAAATCTATTTTAAGCTTTTGGGAAAACATAGGGAAGGGTTATCACCCCTGTAACATTTGTTTTGCTGTCTGTGCTCCTCTTCAGAAGATTTCACCTCACTTTCTGTCCCAATGACAAATGTTTTTTGAAAATTTGGGGGTTTTAGTGAAACAAGGATTGGTGACAAAGCATCAGTGGAGAGAAGGCACGTTTTTCCCATATTAACTCTTACAGGAGAGAATTTCCCTTCCTAGGGGTAGATTTCATCTCACTTCCTGTTGTCTCCTTCCGTTCCGCAAGTAGGAGTCATTTGTAAGTTGGATGTTTGAAAGTAGGGGCCTGCCCTATATACTCTGCAGAAATTGGGGCCTTAGGTGTTGGTGTTGCCACAACACTGTAAGCCCTCACAGTTACTCTTGGTGGGCGCAGGAACGGGCCCTGCTGTGAAATATTAGATCAAGAATTGTAATTACATGCCATTGTTAAACAGGGGCAGAAAAATTGGGCCTTTGGTGGTGTTGGCGCTGGTGCTGGTGCCACAACACTGTAAGTCCTCACAGTTACTCTTGGTGGGTGCTGGAACGGGCCCTGCTGTGAAATATTAGATCAAGAATTGTAATTACATGTCCCTGTTGAAAAGGGGCAGAAAAATTGGGCCTTTGGCGGTGGTGGTGTTGCCACAACACTGTAAGCCCTCACAGTTACTCTTGGTGGGCACAGGAATGGGCCCTGCTGTGAAATATTAGATCAAGAATTGTAATTACATGTCCCTGTTGAACAGGGGCAGAAAAATTGGGCCTTAGGGACTGGTGCCACAACACTGCCCCTCAACACAACCTCTCACAGATGCTATAGTTGGAGCGCAGGAATGAGCCCTGCTGCAAAGTATTGCAGCAAAAATTGTAATTATACGCCCCTGTTAAACAGGTGCTGAAAAATTGGGCCTTGGGCACTGGTGCCACAACACTGCAACCCCTCACAGATACTTTAGTTGGAGAGCAGGAATGAGCCTTGCTGCAAAGTATTGCATCAAAAATTGTAATTGCACGCCCCTGTTAAACAAGTGCAGAAAAATTGGGCCTTGGCCACTGGTGGCGATGCCCGGAACCAAAAAATGTTCTTACAAGCTATCAGCATGAAAATTGAGGAGAAAGAGGATTGTCACTCAGCATAACAGGATAGTCACTCAGCATAGGCAGTCTTGAAGGGATCTCACATTAAAAAAAAATCAATCGGTTACATCAGCATCAGGTGCTTGGTAGCTGGTGATCCAAGACTGATTTATTTTTATGAAGGTCAGCCGATTGATCGATTCGGTGGACAGGCGCACCCTGTAATCGGTTACAAAGCCTCCAGCAGCACTGAATGTGCTTTCCGAAAGAACGCTGGATGCTGGACAGGCCAGTAGCTCAGTTGCATATTGTGCAAGCTCTGGCCAGTGATCCATCCTCAAGACCCAGTAACCCATACGATTTTCGGTGGGAAAGGTGTCCAAGTCAGATCTTGCCCCTAGGTAATCAAGTACCATGTGAATCAGATGCTGGCGATGGTTGCTGGAACCAATCAGACCTTGGGGATGCGGACTAAAAAATTGTCTGAACGCATTGGTCAGACGGCCACCTTCTCCACCACTCCCTCTATGACTGACTGAAGCCTCAGCAACACGTTGTCCAGGAGGACCAGGAAATTGTAACCTCCCAGGCTCTGGAAACGTGTTGCACAAACCTTTCTGCAAGGCCTCCTGAAGATGTTTCATCCTCTGCTCCCTCTGCGACGGCAAGATAAGGTCCACAACCTTACCCTTGTAATTTGGATCAAGGAGGGTTGCCAGCCAGTAATCATCCCTACCCTTGATACCACGAATACGAGGATCCTTCCGCAGGCTTTGCAGGATCAGGGAGGCCATGCAGCATAGGTTTGCTGAGGCATTCGGTCCAGAGTCCTCTGGGTCACTAAGGACGACATGATCTGCAGCCACCTCCTCAGCCATGTACAAGTCCATGGGTTTCTTGGGACTGTAAATGATCCCTTGAAGACTGCTGCTGATGCTGAGTGCCAGGCTCCACCTCCATGCTGACACAATCCTCCTCCTCCTCTTCCTGTGTGATCGGCGGGCACGCGGAAACACTGTCTGGATAAAGGGGACCTTAAGAGGTAAGGAAGTCCTCCTCTTCCTCCCTCTGTTCTGCCTCAAGTGCCCTGTCCATTATTCCACACAGCGTGTGCTCCAACAGGTGGACAAGAGGAACAGTGTCACTGATGCATGCACTGTCACTGCTCATCATCCTCATGGCCTCCTCAAATGGTGACAGGACAGTGCATGCATCCCTGATCATAGCCCACTGGCGTGGGGAAAAAAACCAAGGGCTCCCGACCCTGTCCTGGTGCCATAGTCGCATAGGTACTTATTGATGGCCCTCTGCTGCGTGTGCAGCCGCTGCAGCATGGCCAACATTGAGTTCCACCTGGTGGGCATGTCACAGATTAGGCGGTTCTTGGGCAGGTTAAATTCCTTTTGGAGGTCAGCCAGCCGAGCACTGGCATTATATGATCTGCGGAAATGCACACAGACATTCCTGGCCTGCCTCAGGACATCCTGTAAACCCGGGTACCTGCCCAAGAACCACTGCACCATCAACTTAAGTACGTGAGCCAAACAGGGCACATGGGTCAGTTGTCCCTGTTGGAGGGCGGAGAGGAGGTTGGTGCCATTGTTTACAAATCACCATACCTGGCTTAAGCTGGCGTGGCGTCAACCACCTCTGAACCTGCCCCTGCAGAGCTGACAGAATCTCTGCCCCAGTGTGGCTCCTGTCCCCCAAGCACACCAGCTCAAGCACCGCATGGCATCTTTTTGCCTGCGTGCTTGCGTAGCCCATTGAACGCCTACGGAGCACCGCTGGTTCCGAGGACAAATCAGCACAGAAAGAGGCTATGGAGGAAGAAGAAGAGGAGGGGGTGGAGGAGAGGTGTGGCAGAATCACTAATAGTAGAATTTTGGAGGCGTGGTGGCGGAACAACCTTCAACACTACTGCACCCTTCCTAGCTGCCAGAAGAGTCACCCAGTGCGCGGTGAAAGATAGGTAATGTCCCTGTCCATGCCTGCTGGACCATGAGTCAGCGGTAATATGCACCTTACCGCTGACTGCCCTGTGCAGACAAGACATTGCCTTCCACATGCTGGTAGAGAGCTGGAATCGCCTTCCGTGAGAAAAAGTGGCGTTTGAGCACCTGCCACTGAGGAACTGCACATTCAACAAACTCACGGAAGAGTGCAGAGTCTACCAACTGAAAAGGCAGCAGTTGAAGTGCTAGCAATTTAGCCAAGCTAGCATTCAACCGCTGGGCATGTGGATGGCTGGGAGAAAACTTCTTTTGGCGGTGCAGCAGCTGGGGCAGGGAAATTTGCTTGGTACAATCTGATGTCGGTGTACCGATAGCAGATTGCCCGCAAGTACTTGGCTGTGACACACCTAATTCTACACCTTCATTCCTCTCAGTGCAGGTTTAAGAGAGGACTGAAGGTATAGTGGGGTTGGAGATCCCAATTGATGAGGAGCAAGGAGAGGTCCGCTTTGTTCTTTGGTGTGGGTCTTTTAGGTACACTTGACAACGAACTGCATGGCAGGTCGACATATGTCTGGTCAAGCATGTGTTGCCCAAGCGGGTGATGTTTTGGCCACGCGAGATACGCTTGAGACATATGTTGCAAATAGCAGCGGTGGGATCTGATGCACTCGTCTCAAAAAAGGCCCACACCAAAAAACTTTTGGAATAACGTGCAGAGACAGCAAAGCCCTGCACATGCGGAGCTCTGCGGTGTGATGCAGTCGGTGTACTGCCCCTAAGATGGCCCCTGGGGGGCATCCTGCCTCATTGGAGATGTGCCTCCTCCTCCTCTCTCCTATCAGGCACCCACGTGGAGTTAGTGACCTCATCATCCCCTCCCTCTTCATCAGTAGCAGTATGCTGCAACTGGGGGAACATGCCTGTCAGATTGACGACCTTCTTGGGCACCCCCTCTCACATTACTGCCTTCCTCTAGCTTGGTACCATCATCGGAGCCTTCAAAACACTGGGCATCCTCCTGGAGCATGTACCCAACACTGTGGTCAAACAGTTCAGGGGACTCCTCAGGAGGACATGGTGGGGCTAGGGAAGGAGTGACTGATGCTATTGAGCTGAGGGAAGAGGCCGCGTTGGCAGCTGCTTTGCCAGACAAAGTACCCTGAGCCTGGGTGAGAGAAAATGAGGACGACTTGGTCATCTACTCTACCAAGTCTTGTGCATGTTGGGCCTCAACACGGCCAGCTGCCAAAAAAAAGGACAAGCGTGTCTCACGGCCACATGCTGATGAGGATGCACCGTCTCCACGACCAGAACTGTTGCCTCTAGACACAGAGCCTGCTTGCCCTCTTTTATTGGCTTGTGACTGTTTGCCTCTCCTTGTTGGCCTTCCAGACTAATGGCCTGCAGTAAGATGTAGCTGCACAAAGCTGGGATGTATATATATACTGATACTGCAGCTAGCAGAATCAACTGCCTGCCTGTAGTATTATTAGTATGAGAACACCAGCAATTGTCTTCAGGTAGTTTTAGGTGCACACTGTGCAGAGGACATGGTACACTAACTGTAAATACTGCAGCTGCCTGCCTGTGGTATTAATAGGATCAGAACAGCAATTGTCTTCAGGTAGCTTTAGGTGCACACTGTGCAGAGGATACAGTACACTAACTGTAAATACTGCAATTGCCTGCCTGGGGTACTAATAGGATCAGAACAACATCACCAATTTTCTTCAGGTAGCTTTGGGTGTACACTGTGCAGAGGATGCAGTACACTAACTGTAAATACTGTAGCTGCCTGCCTGTGGTATTAATAGGAGCAGAACAACAGCAATTGTCTTCAGATAGCTTTAGGTGCACACTGTGCAGGGGATGCAGTACACTAACTGTAAATACTGCAGCTGCCTGCCTGTGGTACTAATAGGATCAGAAGAACACCACCAATTTTCTTCAGGTAGCTTTAGGTGCACACTGTGCAGAAGACACAGTACACTAACTGTAAATACTGTAGCTGCCTGCCTGTGGTATTAATAGGATCAGAACAACAGCAATTGTCTTCAGGTAGCTTTAGGTGCATACTGTGCAGAGGACGCAGTACACTAACTGTAAGTACTGCAGCTGCCTGCGGCACTAATAGGATCAGAAAAACACCACCAATCTTCTTCAGGTAGCTTTAGGTGCACACTGTGCAGAGGACGCACTACACTAACTGTAAATACTGCAGCTGCCTGCGGTACTAATAGGATCAGAAGAACACCACCAATTTTCTTCAGGTAGCTTTAGGATCACACTGTGCAGAGGATGCACTACACTAACTGTAAATACTGTAGCTGCCTGTGGTACTAATAGGATCAGAAGAACACCAGCAATTTTCTTCAAGTAGCTGTAAATACTGTAAAAACACCTGCCTGCCTGTCAGTAGGAAGAGAATAACAGGAATGGATCTAGCTAAACTGAATACAGTGTGTATGTATGTATGTATATATATATATATATATATATATATATATATATATATATATATATATATATACACACACAACACCTAGGATGAATATATATACACAATACACTGTAAGTGCAGCTAACTGACTCGCCTGCCTACTCTAACTTAAATCAAATGACACTGTCTCTCTCTCTCTCTATCTCTCTCTCAACGCCGGAACACACTACACAGGGCCGATGTGCAGGCAACCTTATATAGTGTGGGGCGTGTACTAAACCCCCTGAGTCATAATTGGCCAAAGCCACCATGGCTTTGGCCAATTATGGCTCTCTGTACAGACGGCGCTGTGATTGGCCAAGAATGCGGGTCATAGTGCATGCTTGGCCAATCATCAGCCAGCAATGCACTGCGATGCCGCAGTGAATTATGGGCCGTGAGGCACCACTCGAATTTGGCGCGAACGGCCCATATCGTTCGCAATTTGACGAACGGTCGAACATGCGATGTTTATGTTGAACATGGGTTCGACTCGAACTCGAAGCTCATCCCTACAGAGGACCTTCTCTTCCTTTCCTGCTGCTGAACAGCAGACCACACTGCAAGTGCTCACCTGGACCGCAGAGGTAACATCCATGCTGCATCCATCCTTGCCCTGGCTGGGGTACAGTTCCAGAATCGTTTCCTGTGAGCCGACTACCTTCAGGATTTGGTGAGCAGACTTATGCCCAAATCCCCCCCCCCCCTTTTTTTTGTCAATAAGATACAGCACATGGACACTGCATGCAGACATCATAACACGGATTACAGAGGAACTTGTCACTTCTACTATACCCATTATTTGCTTGCTGACTGCTTGAACCTTCTCTCTTCCCCCTGAGAATTTCTCTCTTTAACATTTCTGAGCTCCAACTTGCTGGCGAAGACTGTGTTCAGGCCTCACACTTGGACTACCCCTATCCCATCATCTGAAAGGTGTGAGCTGGCCCAAATACTACTTAAATCTTATATATAAGAGTAGAGTTTTCTGCAAGCTAGTTATTTAGTGCTCATTATTTTGCTTATTTAATGCCGCGTACACACGGTCGGACTTTTCGTCTACAAAAGTCCGACAGCCTGTCCGACATACTTCCGACGTACCTTCGGCGGACTTGCGGCAGACTTTCTTACGAACGGACTTGCACACACACGACCACACAAAAGTACGACAGCCTAGTACGCGGTGACGTACACCAAGTCCGACGAGACTATAAAACGGAAGTTCAATAGCCCGTACGACACCCTTTGGGCTCCTTCTGCTAATCTCGTGTTTATCTCGTGTTAGTAGAAGTTTGGTGAGAGACGATTCGCGCTTGTGAGACTCGTATTTTTCAGTTCGTTTTAACTGTTGTTCAGTCTGTGCTTGTGAGGTTTGTATCTGCTTTTCAGTGCGTTTGGTCAGTTGGCATTGAGAAATCTTTGTTTTATTGGCCGCTCGTTCCTGATTTTCAGGTCGTTCTTCACAGGCCTTGCTGTTCTTCAGTGCGTTCTGTTTAGTGCGTTCTGACCAGCCGACCGTTTTGAAGCCATGTTACCTGTACGTACTCGTCGTAGAGCTCGTGCATTGTATGTGCTTGGTGCTGTAGTTTATTCTTCAGCCCAAGACCAGTCCATGAACAGGGCGAGGAGGAGTTCATGGACCAAGAATTGGTTGCTTCAGCGTGACCAGTTCTGTCACATGCCTTTGCTCCGTGAGATCCGTGAGAATAATCCTGAGCATTTCAGGAACTTTCTCCGGATGACGGACCCCGTTTTTGACCGTTTGTTGGCTTTGCTGACCCCCTATATCAGCAGGCAGGATACCTGCATGAGGCAAGCCATCACTCCGGAGCAGAGGCTGGTCGCTACCTTGCGGTATTTGGCCACAGGGAGAAGCCTGCAGGACCTTAAGTTCTCGACAGGCATCTCCCCCCAGGCTCTGGGGATCATTATCCCAGAGACCTGTTCTGCCATCATACAGGTCCTGCAGAAGGACTATATTAAGGTAAGATATTTTTCTTTTATTAGCATCACATGTTCTTTTATGTAATCTTTGATAATGTGATGTATTTCTTGCTTCAAACACTACTTACCATCATTGCAATATAGTGTGAATGTCCCCTTTTTATCCTCACACATGCTGGAATTTTTTCCTGTTATTTTTTGTCATGCATGTATATTTTCCTTCAATAACCTACCTTCCCAGCATGAAGTAATGGGAACATATCCACCTAGTCTACTCATTTGGAATGTATTTTGTTTGAGTGTATTTAGTGTGCTGCTAATGAGCAATTATCTAGATTTCACAACCCCCCCACCCCCCCCCCCCCCCACCTAAACTCACTCCAAATAGTGTGCTGCTAATGAGCAATTATCTAGATTTCACAACCCCCCCACCCCCACCCTCGTTAAAATTTGCTGGAATGTTCTGTGGTGTTGATTTGTCTAAAGCAAATATATGTTGCACTTTGCAAAATGCATGTGCACTCTACAAGTGCATTTGTTCCAGTGCTTTAGTAAATGAGCAGAAGCTCTGCTGATTTCCATCATCAAATCATATGCAAGCCTCAAAGTGTTTTCATTAATTGCCCTTGCATGTGATTGTGTACTCCTTGCAACATGAATGCCTTTTTACATTACCTCATTTACTGTAAGCTGGTTAGCAACTGCACCTGCAGAGTGCGACAACTGCAGTCTTGTAGCCTTTTTAGTCCCTAAATTCCTGCGTGTCCTAAAAGTAATTTTTTTTAGGGA